>CAUYLG010052025.1:0-32488 GCA_963573385.1 Cacajao melanocephalus | reverse complement strand
CCAAGAGTAGAAATCAAGTTTCTTTGTGCCTATTTGGCATTTCTTATGTTTCTTATTTTCAGTGCAACAATTTCTGAGTTCAGGTTTTGAAGTGTGTTCCATTTAATAGCATTCTTTTACAATTAAGTAATGAGCAGCACCTGGTGATAGGTAACCTTTAAACAGAGTGGTGGCTTTTATCTTTTTTTTTTTTTTTTTTTTTTTTTGAGTCTCTCACTAGGTTGGAGTGCAGTGGTGCAATCTGAGCTCAATGCAACCTCTGCCTCCTGGGTTCAAGCGATTCCCCTGCCTCAGCTTCTTGAGTAGCTGGGACTACAGTTGCATACCACCATGCCTGGCTAATGTTTTTTTTTTTTTTTTTTTTTTTTTTTTTTTTGTTTGTTTGTTTTTTTTTTTATTTAGTAGAGATGGATTTTCACCATGTTGGCCAGGCTGGTCTTGAACTCCTGACCTTGTGATCTGCCCACCTTGGCATCCCAAAGTGCTGGGATTACAGGTGTGAGCCATCGCGCCAGGCTGACTTATCTCTTTGATTTTTTGATCTAAGATTTGGCTTGGTATTCAAGGCAGTGAATTTTTATCTCATCCTTTTCTTATTCCTGCAGGCAACTTTGACCACTCTTTACTTTGTGGCCCTTTTTATAAGTGGCTGGTAGAACAAAATATACTTGTGGTTTTCATGTGTATGTCTCATTCATTTTTTTTTATTTGTCAGCCCACTCCATGAATAGCATATAGTTGGTAGTTAGGAACTATTGAATGAATATGAGGCAAATTCTTAGAATGTTAACTCCCTGGTATGTATTAATAGAACAACTCCTGTTTGTTCACCAGGAGGTTGATATTGATCTAAAGGGAAGATGCAGTATTTTCAGTCATCTATATTTTATAATAGATGTGTCAAGCCCCTCCACTGCTGCATCAAGATACAGGGAATACAAGGATGAGTGAGATGAACCAGTCTCTGCTCTAGATGTTCATAGAATAATTTGGGGCACAAAACATATACTCAAAGATGTTCAGGTCAAACTGTGTACAAAGTACTGTTGAAGTTACTAGCTTTGTCTAGGGGATTGGGGGACTTGAGCTAAATTAGGAAGGAGTTTGAATTTGCAGTGGCACTCAAGCACAGAAATTTACATGTAGAGTATAGCTAGGATTGCAAAATAACATGGCATTTGAGAAGTTCCGTGACTGGAGTGTAGAATATGAGTTGGCTAACATTGGGAAATGAAGCTGATACGTTAGATTGTAGGGATCTTAGATTTCTTAGAAAAATTTAATCTTTATTCAGAAGGGGATGAGATAACTGCTGAAGTATTTAAAGCAAGGGATAGTGTAATCAGATTTGTGTCATGATAAGGTAACTCTGACAGCTTTGTCATGGACAGATGAGATGAGTGACGATCCAGAGGCAGGCAGAGCAGTTAAAAATGTTTATGGGTTCGGGCACAATGGCTCATGCCTGTAACCCCAGTCTTTTGGGAGCTGAGGCAGGAAGATCACTTGAGGTCGGGAGTTCAAGACCAGCCTGGGCAACATATAGCAAGATGCATCTTTGTTTAAAAAAAAAAAATGCTGGGTGTGGTGGCACGTGCTATAGTCCCCGTTACTTGGGAGGCTGAGGTGGGAGACTCGCTGGAGCCCAGGAGGTCGAGACTGCAATGAGCCAAACTGACGCCATTGCACTCCAGCCTGGACAGTAGGGTGAGTCCCTGTCTTAAAAAAAAAAAGAAGGAATATTTATGGAATTGTTCAGATAATAGATGGGGTCCTTCCTGAAGCAGTAGTACACCAGTGATATATAGAGGTGAATGATTAACTAGTCAGGAATGCCTCTGAGGTTTCCAGCTAGGGTGATTCGCAGACAGGGAATGCAAATGAAGGAGGCTTGATGGGGATAGATGTTGATACTAACTTTGCATACACTGAGTCTGAATTTTCTGTAGAAAACCACGATGGAAATGTCAAGTGAGCAGCTGGAAATAATAGAATCAAAAGAAACACAGTACCTGATTATATGGATTGGAAGCCATAAATATATCTAGGAGGTAGCTAGAGCCAAGACAGTAGTGGCGAGGGAAGTGTATGAGGAGAAGAGGGCCTAGGACAGAGTCTTAGGAAACCTCAGTTTCAGGGGTAGAAAGAAAAGAAAGCCAACAAAGGACCTTGAAAAGTCTTTGGAAACATAAGTAATGATAGCATTATGATATGCCTCTTCATTTTTTTCTGTGCAGCTATTTTAAATACTACTGGAATTTTTCTGATACCTTTTATTGAATTGCTGTCAGTTCTATCAAAGGGTCAACTATATTTTGCTTTGATTTCTTACTCTCCATCCTTTATGTTCATTCTATTAATCCCTCCTTTATCTTCCTATGCAAAGTTGATAGGAAAAGCATGACCTCTTGTATTCACTAACATTAGGAAAATGTGTATTCTGTGATGTTCCTCATAGTAAAGAATTCATAGTAGCTGAGAATTTAGTTTGGCATTCTTATACTGTATTTTAGACATAAATATCTTACTTCAAAGCATATTTTGTTATTATTTTTGAAGTCTTAAATTGTATATTAGAGAGCCATTGACACTGAAATTTTTGACAGTTTCACACATTGAGGAAGTGTGTTAAAGAATTTCTCGTAGCTTCTAAAATGGAAGTCTGATTGTATTCTTAGACTTTGCATAGTATTCATAGCTGATATTTTAGTTTTATATGTATTTGATAAATATAGAATATATGCTGGCTATGTTCAAAACCAAAGTATTGCTAGAAAACTTGAGGAGTTACAAAAATGGATAACTAAAGCTGGATTAAAGCATTTTGTTTACAAAATGATTATGATTCTCCACTCCAACTCTCGTCTGAAATACAATTCAAATGAAACACTATTGAAATAAACTATAACGTAAGTGTAAGAAAACGCCATGGAGTTTTGATATATCTAATGCAGACTATGTTGATGTGCACTTGAGAATACTAAATGCTTTTCAGAAACGTGTTTTGGTGCTTTTGCTTCTCTGGTTTCCTAAGCACAAGCTTTCTAGAATGCCTTTTGGATAATCCAGCACTGACCTGGTCTTCAACGGAGTTTGCAGTCTCCTGGGAAGAAACCTACACAATTGAAATAGAATGAAAAAGAGGGCAGAGACTGAAATGCTGAGCCCTCACTGAATACAGAACTACCAGTCTGAAAATTCAAATGCAAACATCGAACAGCACTGTTATGATCAAATCTAAAAGTCCCATCTCTGGGGTATAGTTCATTTAGAGAATTTTATAAGGAGCTGGGAGTTGGAGACCCATCTGGTAGGAATCAGTTATCACTAAAGAAACTCAGATATCAGCTGATGGTTTTCCATTTTGACTGTGTGTCAAAGGATCCTATATCCTTCCCAGTCATGTATTTCTTATATCTAATAACCAGAATTCATTAGAATTACATAATTATAAATGATTTCTGACCCACGATGGCTTGACAGTTTTTTGACTTTTTGATGGTGTGAAAGTGATGTATATTTAGTATGCTTCTCAGCTAATGATGGAGTGGCATCCTGATAAATACATCTTAAGTTGAAATGTAGGTTTATCTAGACATAACCCCATTGGTAAGTTTAGGAGCATCTGTACGTGCTTTTCTTCCAACCCAGTATTGTGTTGGAGTTGGCATATACCATCTCACAAGAACCAACTGTTACATTTTCAGCAATTTTGTGAGCTGGTTGTAGATTATAGTCATTATTAAAAATTAAATTATATAAATTTACTGATTAAGAAAGAAAAAGCAAAGGTCATAGATACTCAAAATGCATCGCTCCTTAATTTGTTATGTTTCACGGTTGTCTTTATTTTTGAGATGAGTTATGTCAGCTGTGTTTGTATGGACATAATAAATAATGGTTTACTATGATGCAGCTCTTTCTGCCTCCATGTTCAGTGACATCATATCGATAGCTTGAAATTGGCCATGGTGGGAGAATTTATACCACCAAAATTGGCAAATACTATGAGTTGGAGCTGGACTTACTGTTTTGTTGATTGTTTAGAAGTAAGAGAAAATGTTAATAATGCAGATTAAATTTTAAAATGTGTTGTGTCCATATTCATTACATTGTAAATAGCAACAAAATAATGAGTATTCTTCCACTGTTCCAGAATTTTTAACCATTTAGCAAAGAATTCACTCACATTACTGACAAGTGAAGTTCTAGAGTCTCCATTTTATCACTTTCATCTTTGACTTTAACATAAAAATGTCAGCCAATATTCATGTTAGAACTAGTCATAAGTTGCATCCATTAGTGGCTTTGGAGTACAGTAAAAATTAAATCTTCTGTGAAAATCAGGTGACTACAATACAGAACATTGTATATTTTATGATCTTTGTAAATTTTGTATTTTGCATTCTTTGTCATTAAAATTTAAATTTATATGTCTAGGGTGTGGTGGTGGCTAGGCCAGGCAAGGTCCAGTCCCAGCAGCTCCATGGCTGCTCTGCTCTGAGCACCTGGCATGTCCTGTGCCCTTGGAAAAAAAAAAAAAAGAAAAGAAAAAAATAGTATGTCTGTAAATGTATGATTGCTCACAGAAAGCTGGTTGGTAAGCATTTACCAACACATATAATTTCTAACAATGAACAAGTCCAAACAGCCTACTGTGTTAAATTCAAATTTAAATAGGTTTATTTCTTCTTTCTTACCTTGTTTTTCCCTCTTGTCCTCCTGTTCTTCCTATTTCTCATTTTTCTTTCTTTTATTCTTAGTAATATGTACTATATTAAACTGAATAAGCCAGAAAACACCTGAATTTCTTTTACCTGTTATTGTGTTCGTCCGTTTTCCTACTGCTATGAAGAAATACCTGAGACTGAATAATTTATAAAGAAAAAGGGGTTTATTGGACTCACAATTCCACATGACTGGGAGGCCCCAGTCATGGCAGAAGGTTGAAGGAGGAGCAAGGGCACATCTTACATGGTGGCAGGCAAGAGACAGCATGTGCAGGGGAACTGCCCTTTATAAAACCATCAGATCTCGTGAGACTTATTCACTTGCAGGAGAACAGCATAGAAAAAACTTGTCTCTGTGATTCAATTGCGTCCCACCTGGTCCCTCCCATAACACGTGGGGATTTTGGGAGCTACAGTTCAAGATGAGATTTGGGTGGAGACACAGCCAAACCAAATCCCTGTGTTGTTTCTAACCCTTGCAGTGACCCACCAGCAAATACTGTTCCCCATTCTACAGAATAGAAAACTGAGGGTAAGCCTCTTTTCTGTTGTCACACATCTCATAAGTGCTGGAGATGGTTACTTCTTTCAGATCTATCTCCAAAGCCTCTGCTGTTTTCCAAATACCATACTGTTCTAAAGCTAGTTCTTATAAGCATATTAGGAAAAATAGATCCTACAGCAAAAGCTTTTACTTTTATAGCTATTTATCCCAAGAACTATTTTTTACACAGAAAATTACACTTTCACAAAACCATTTTTGTTGTTTTGAGCTTATGTAAATGTTCTACACTCATTTAATTTTATTTCTGTTCTCATAGCCTTGGTGGAGGACCAGATGATGCAAAAGAAATTATGAGACACAGTTTCTTTTCTGGAGTAAACTGGCAAGATGTATATGATAAAAAGGTAAGGTATCCTTGTGGCATAGTATGTAAATATTTTGGCTGCACTGCTAACATGAATTTATAGCAAAAATATTTTAAGTGAATAAAAGTTATTGATGTAATGATACTTTCCATTTTACTGACGTTTCAGTGATTATTGAACTTCTGTGCATGAAAATTTTCTTATAATTTTGACTCCCCAAATGCCTCTTGAAATTTTATTCAACATGATCACAGAATTTATTTTTGTCTTTTTTTCATAATAATTTGTTAGTTTGCCTCTCATTATTTCTTTAATTTAAAAAAAGATACCCAGTGTTATTTTTTTCTTTAAGAAAACTAGTTTAAAAATTATAATTTTTAAATTTGCCCGTGTCTTTAATTTTAAAGAGAACACTGCAGGTTTATTTATAAAAATTCTTGTTCTAAAAAGAATTTAAAGAAATTTGTTTTTACTGTTTAATGAAGTAGTAAAGACAATGTCTTATTTTGGACTTCTCTGTCATTAGAAACAGAACTTTATTGCCCACAAAATGAATACTGCTAGACCAGGCACAGTGGCTCATGCCTGTAATCCCAGCATTTTGGGAGGCTGAGGCAGGAGGATTGCTTAAGGCCGGGAGTTTGAGACCAGCATGGGCAACACAGTGAGACCCCATCTCTACAAAAAAAAAAAAAAAAAAAATCAGCTGGGTGTGGTGGTGCACTCCTGTAGCTCTGCCTACCTGGGAGGCTGCTAAGGCAGGCAAGAAAATCACTTGAGCACAGGAGGTTGAGGCTGCAGTGAGCTGTGATTACATCACTGTACTCCAGCCTGGGTGGCAGAGTGAGACCCAATCTCTTTTAAAAAAAAAAATACGAATTATATATGTTTAGTTTTATCGTGATCTGCTTAAAACTTGCTTATATTTGTTTATTTTTGAAGACAAGGTCTCTTCTGGCCAGGCTGGAGTGCAGTGGTACGATCACAGTTTGCTGCAGCCTCTACCTCCCCAGCCTCAGGTGATCCTCTCATCTTAGCTTCCCGAGTAGCTTGGACTGCAGGCATGAGCCACCATACCTGGCCAATGTTTTGGTACTTTTTGTAGAGATAAGATTTTGCCATGTTGCCCAGGATGGTATTGTATTCCTAGGCTCAAACAGTCCTCCCTCCTCGGCCTCCCAAAGTGCTCGGATTACATACGTGAACCACTGCACCCACCCTTCTTGTTTTTAATACTGCAGTTTTTGCTTAGTTCAGGAACAGGAATTAGCCTGCCCTCTCCCTTTTTTTTCTTTACTACCTCAGATATTGTTAGTACAGACATTGATTTTGATACTTTGATTTTCAAATGCTTGTATAAAATTTTTACTATGAAATGTTTTTCATTCAGTAATTTACTCAGAATTTTTGTGTAATTATTTTTAGTTAGTCCATCCATTTCCGTTTATTCCAACATGTCGTATTTTTCTCTGAAACATCTGTTAGTCAAAAACATTTATTTGGGGTCTGTTACATGCCAGCTGTTCCTCTCTGTTAACCTTAAGGTAAAGATAGAATTACATGAAGTATATGAGTTAGGAAGAAGTAACACAAGTACTTCATATCTATGTTATGTTACTGGTAACTGGGAGTATGTTGATTTTCTGTTTCTTGTAACTAGGAGTTTAAAATAGGTACGTCATATTAGACACCTCTACCCGATTCAACTCGCATGCATTGAGTTTCTACTATGTATAAAGTACTGTGTTAGGTACTGAATCCTTTACAACCTTTATGAGAAGTATTTGAGCAATTCTTAAGTGTCCTAAATGTTTCCTGACTTCTTATAGACAATTTTACATCCACTTTATATCACTGAGGATGATCCTTATGAGTTGCATGCATATATAGGAATGGATCGAATGAGCTATGTACTGTTGTCGTCACATCAGTAAACTACAAAAGAACCTGGAAGAGATGAGGCTTTGCTGTGTCTCCCAGAAATTATGCATGGTTTTATTTTTAATAGCTAATAATAAGCTACAACGAAATATCATCCCTTGTAGACACCCTATCCTGGGAGGACTTACTCCAAAAAAAAGAGAAAATAACTATTTCTTAAAGACAATGGCTAAGGTACCAACGTGGCCCTGTAAATTTAAAGAAGGGCCGAAATATGGACCTTCTTCAGTCCTGTGAGAACAATAAGATGTGCTGCAAAGTTTCCTTATCTCAGTGTTCAGCTGTTCATGTTAAATAAGAGTTTGACCCCACCTGGACAAAGTTCTGAGAGCCCAACCAGTATATCAGTAAGGAAGCAGGGCTTATCCTATCTCGGCTCCACTGGGCTAGAGATGCCCAGTATAAGAGTGATAGTAAGAGAGCCAGGCAGCTACCATGTGGGAATGGAATTAGGCGAGTCAGCAGCTCTGGCAGGGAGGACGAGCTGCCAAAACAACTTCAGATGACGTGTATAGATAAATTTGTTCAAGTTGTTAAATAATTATTTTTAAAAAATGGGTGCCACTTAATTTGAGCAAAAGTTTTAAATATCTTGAATAAAGAAGCACAACCAAAAAATGACTGTTTCTGTAAACGATAGATTTGTCTTGGATCTACAGGCTTACTCATGGTGTCCTGTGTGACCACCAAGGCTCTGGTGTTCTCTGCTGCCACATACATACTTGAAGGAGCAACTTCATTATAGCGGCACTTTTAAATTTGAGTTTCTTTCTAAAAGGAAAATGTGATTGAGTTTGTTTGGGTTTGTATCGTATAACAGGAGAACTTGAAGTTAATTTTGAGAGCCAGCCTGATGTTAGTTGTTTTAATGAATTTAGTTAAAATTTCAGTTCTTTGGACAGTGTAATTTACTATATGATTTATAAAATAAAACATTTTTATGGAGTCCTTACATCTTTAAAATGTGTAATTTCTTGTAAAAGTCAATTCATTCCTAAGATCAGGTATTTTTGTTACATTTTTATTAATAAGGTTTGGGAAATTTATTTTTGTTAATTATCACATAATTCTTGGCTCTTTTTCTGCTTATTGCTGCACATCGAGAGGCGATGGCACATTTAGATATTCTGGTATCTGCTGAGATCTGAATCTCTTTATAGGCAAAGTAAAAAGTAAACTAATCTTAATTACAGGAAGCATGATTTACTACTCTAAAGAGCACAGTATCAAAATATGAAAGAACAAGGTTGGTTCCTAGTCCTGGTTTTGCTTCTTGCTTTCTTTGTGGAAATGGACAGGTTATTTACTCATGCAAAAGATAAAATCCTTTAAGTACCTTCAAGCATAAAGATTCTCTAGCAGTGTATTTTATAGCCTGAATTTATCTAGATTAATGTCTATATAGATTTCTATATAAATTTTACCCTCAGTTTGTCAGTCTGCTAAGATTTTGTTTGAGATTGTGTTCAATCTCTAGATAAATCTAGGGAGAACTGACATCTTAACAGTGAGTCTTCAGATCCATGAGTGCAGTTTATTTCTCTATTTATTTAGGTAGCTGTTAATTTCTCTCAGTAATGTTTTGTAACTTTCAATGTTTTAAGTCTTACACAAATTTTGTTAGGTTTATCCTTAAATGTTTTATGTCTTCCAATGGAAATGATATTTAAAATTTTGTTTTCACTTTGTTTTGCTGCCAATATATAGCAATACAGTTGGTTTTTTCATATTGGCCTTTTCTCCTGGAGGCTTGCAAGAATTAGTTGTAGTAATCTTTTTTGTAGATTACTTAGAATTCTCTGCACAGACAATCATATATTCTAATCTGTATGCATTTTCTTTCTTTCTTCTTTTGCCTTGTTGTATTGGCTAGGACCTTCATTATAATGTTGAATAGTGGTAAGAGTGACCATCCTGACTTTGTTCCTAGTCTTAGGGAGAAAAGCATCTTTTACCATTAAATATGATGTTAATGAGCACATGTAGCAGCTGGATCTGGGTTTCTGAATATTATTCTCCAATAAAAAGAACCAAGGCTCCTTGAGGAAGTGACTGATTTCAACACTAGTATGGGTAAAAAAGAAAAAAAAAAAAAAGATGAGCCTGGAGAATTTTGTGGTGTCAGAGTGTAAGGAAGAGCCTTAAAAAAAAAAAAAAAAAAAAAAAAAAGACATGTAAAGCAACCAAACCTGAAGAGTCCTGTGGCAAAAGTTAAAATAATTTCAGTAATAAAAATAGTGTTAGTTTATGATCCAAAGAATAAAATAATAATCATGAGTCTACACTGCATAAATAAGTGATTGATTTTCTAAATAAATAAAGTGTTGAGAGGGCCATATCTTTCTTACAGATGAATTCTAATTAATGAATGTAGTAGACGTGAGGAAAGTAGAAAGTCACCATTAGAACTCCAGAGCAAAAATTGCTTATGCAGGATTCACCTAGGAATGCTAAAATTAGTAAGCAAAAGTTTAGGAAGGAGGATATTTCCGTAGTCTCAAGGTATCTCTCCGTGAACGTTTATCATTTACAAAGGTAAAATGACTGATCTTTTTACCTTTACAGCGGAGAGATCTGGCAAACACGGTCTTAACCAAGTGATCATGGTTAACACCATCAGTAAGTAAGATGTTGATGTCATGGAACCCATATAAGATACTCTGAGAAGGGCACATCACTTTTGAAGTGCTCTCCTCCAAGATGCATAACCTCAATAAAACCATGAGGAAACCTGAAGAACTGACATGGAGGGACATGCCTTAAAATACCTGGCCAGATAACTTCAAAAGTGTCAACCTCATAATAGACAAAGAATGATGGAACTCTTGTAGATTGGAGAGACTAAGGTGGCATGATGACTAACTGCAGTGTGAAATCCTTGGTTGGGTCCTGGACTAGGCAGGAGCATTAGTAGAAAAACGTGAAATCTAAATCAAGTTGGTAGTTTACTTAATAGTATTATACTGATGTTAGTTTCTTTGTTTTGATATTCATACTATGGCTATGTAAGATACTAGCATAGACGAAGGTGGGTAAAGGGTATATATGGTAACTGTGTGTACTGTATTTTTGTAAGTCTTCTCTAAGCCTAAAATTATTTGAATATAATATAAGAACGTGATATTAATATAGGTGTTTTATACCTCCTTTATCAGGTTGAGGAAGTTCTAGTCCTGGGTTACTGAGAGTTTTTTAAATCATGAATGGGCATTGAATTTTATTAAAGCTTTTTCTGCACTTATTCCATTGATCATATGGCTTTTCTGTTTTATGTTTTATTAAAATGGTAAATTAACATTGATTTTCCAAAGTTGAGTGAAGCTTGCATTCCAATTGAAACACCCACCTGTTCCTGATGTGTTATTATATATTGCTAGCGTTGGTACATTGTATTTCTAAGGATATTTGCATCCTGAAATCCTGAGTGATATTACTATGCCATCTTGTTTTCCTAAAATGTCTTTGTATAATTTTCACTTCAGGATCATGCTTGCTTTTTTTTTTCTTTTGGAGACTGAGTCTTGCTTCATTGCCAGGCTGGAGTGCAGTGGCTCGATATTGGCTCACTGCAACCTCCACCTCCTGGGTTAAAGCAGTTCTGCCTCAGCCTCCCGAGTAGCTGGGACTATAGGCACGCTCCACCACGCCCAGCTAATTTTTGTATTTTTAGTAGAGACAGGGTTTCACCCTGTTGTCCAGGATTGTATCGATCTCTTGACCTCGTGATCCACCCACCTCGGCCTCCTAAAATGCTGGGATTACAGGAGTGTCCGGCTCATGCTTGCTTTTTAAAAACAAAAGGGGAAGTACTCCTCCTTTCTCTTTAATTTTATAGAATTATTTGTGTGGAATTTATATTATTCATAAATTAAATATTTCGTAGGATTTACCAGTGAGGCTCTCCCTGGACCTGGAGTTTTGTCTTTGTTGGAAGGTTTTTAACTGTGAATTCAATTTATGCGGCTGTTGTGGTTATCTGTTGTTTCTCAAATGACTTTTGCTCTTCGTGTCTTTCAAGGAATTTGTCATTTAAGTTTCTCTCTAAGGACTGTTAGTCATGCTTTGCAAATTTTGATGTGCTGTGTTTTTCTTTCAAAAGAGTTTTAATTCCCCTTGTGATTCCTTCTTAAGGGTTATTTCTAAGTGTGTTGATTAATTTCCAGATATATGGATTTTTCAGATGTCTTTCTGTTACTGATTCCTAGCTTAATTGTTTTGTGGTTGGAGAACATAGTTTATATGATTTTAATCGTTTTACACTTTAAAATATTTGGTTTTTGGCTGAGAAAATGGCTTATGTTGGTGTATGTTCTCTATACACTTGAAAGAATCTATACATTGACCCTTGAACAATGCAGGAGTTAGGGAACTTTTGACTTCCCAGAAACTTAACTACTAATAGCCTACTATTGATCAGAAGCTGAAATGAACAGTTAACAAAAATTTTGTATGTGTATTATATACTGTATTTTTATAATATAGTAAGCTACAGGAAAGGACATGTTATTAAAATCATAAGGAAGATAAAATGTATCTACTATTCATGAAGTGAAAGTAGATTATTGTAAAGGTCTTCACCCTTGTTGTCTTTGCATTGAGTAGGCAGAGGAAGAGGAGGGTTGGACTTGGCTGTCTCAAGAGGTAGCAGAGGCAGAAGAAAATTTGGGTGTAAGGTGCCCACGCAATTCAAACTCATGTTGTTCAAGAGTCAACTGTATTCTGCTTTTACTGCATAAATTGTTCTACCAATGTTCATTAGGTCCAGTTAGTAGTATTGTTCATGTCTTCTATATTCTTACTGATTTTCTGCCTACTTGTTCTGTTGGTTTCTGAAAAAGGATTGTTGTTATCTTCAATTATCATCGTGGACTTTATCTTTTAGGTTTTGCTTCATGTATTTTGAAGCCCCATTGTTAGTTGCATACATATTTAGATTTAGTATTGTCTTAGTGAATTTACTTCATCTTTTTTTTCCTTTTCCTTTCTTTTTTCTTTTTTTTTTTTAAAGAGATGGGTCTTGCTGTTTTGCCAAGGCTGGATTTGAAGTTCTGGGCTCAAGCAATCCTCTTGCCTCAGCCTTTCCAGTAGCTGAGATTGCAGACACATATCACTGTGCTCATCTTTACTTCCTCATCATTAGGACATGTTCTGTATCCATGACAGCAGTCTCTATTTTGAGATCTACTTTGTCTGATACTAATATAAGTACTCCAGCTTTCTTTTGCTTTCGTGTAACATATCTTTCCCTATCATTATACCTTTAACCTATGCCAGTTATATTTAAGTGGGTATTCTTTTAGATAGCATGTAGTTGAGTCTTTTTTTTCTTATTCATTAGAAATATGACTTAATGCAATGTGTAGCCTGCTTTCATTTAATGTGCTTAATGACATAGTTGGGTTTAAATATACCATCTTGCTGTTTGTTCTTTATTTTTTTTTCTTTGTTCCTTTTCTTCTCTTTGTCTGCCTTCTTTAGGATTTGTGGAATATTTTATAGCTCCATTTTATCACTGCTGTTGTCTTAGTTGTATGTTTTATTATTTGGAGGTTGTTTCTAGAGTTTGCAGTATACATGTTTAAACTAGTCTACCCTCAGTTATAAGCAATTCACTACAACAGTCTATTTCTATTTCCTCCTTCTATTCTTTAGGCTATTATTTCTTAAAATTTACTTTCATATATGATAAACACAATACATGGTAATCGTAATGAAATTTTGCTTTACATAATTATATTTTAAAGTGATTGAAAATGCTACACATTTACCATTAGCACTTTCCATTCCTTTATATAGACCCATGCTTCTTCCTGCCATTATTTTTTTTCTCTGTTGTTTTTCTTTATTCTTTATTATAAGGCTCCTTTAACTCCGCTTCCACCTCCCTAGGTTTGGAAAAATTCATGGAAAAATATATTTTAAGGAATACAGGATTGGAAATGAAGGAAATGTAACATTTCAGAATGGGAAAACAATGTGAGAAAAAAATAAAGTAGTAACAAGAGAAGTGCATGAAGATATGCTGAGTGGAGAAACTGAGAATCTGTGGTGGATTGAAACTGAATGTAAACAACAGGTGGCCTGTGAATATATATAGTGCGGATTCTTGAAGGTTTACCTCATATGTTTGCTTGATCCACTTACCAGAATTGTAGATGCTGAAGTAAGGAAATGACATGCAGTAATTGGATTTTTTCAAGTTTTGTCGGAATAGATTCTTAGGGAGAAGCGTCTGGAAAAGAGAATCTCATTAAGATACTACTGTAGTAATACAGTGTTAAGTGACAGAGCCCTTACTAAAGCAATGTAGGCAACGAAGGAAAAGGAAGGAAGTGTAAATTCCATAGATATTTTAAAGAAATGAGGATTCATAGGTTAGTCTAACAGTACTGGGGAAAATACTGGGAGAAAGTTTAAGGAGGAGGATTATAGCTGATTTTGGTAATTAATTTCAGATAGAATTGTCTAGTAGCTAGAAATATAGCACTAACTTTTGGGAGTGAAAATGGAAATAAATATGGATGTTTCAAAAATTCAGAGTTTAATTAGAGCTGTGGAAATGATTAAGGAGGAGAAGGCTAAGAAAATGGATAGAGAGGGAAGAGAAAATTTAAAAGGGAAGTCAGGAGGGAGGGAAGCAGTGAGAACATGGAAGATTGGGATTGAGTATTGGAAAATACTCATGGTCAGCAATGGAAGTTGGTTGGACGGCACACTTTTGCAAGGTGTATGAAGATCATTTGTGAAGTATCATGCCAAAGTTGAAGTGGAACTTTTCTGACTGAGTTTTGACTTTCTGCTGTCTGGTTGAGATATTCAGCCTGAAGGGCTTGGTGATTGATGGCAGTTACGCAGAGGTTAATGATTATAAGCTACTACTTTTACAAGTGAAGCAAGGCCAGAGGAGTAGAACAGATACACCAACTGAAGAGAGATGAAAGACTAAAAATAGGTTTCTGTTTGATATTTTTCTTACCACAATTAAATAATGGCCCACTTTTAAACTTTGGGTCAAAGAAAGATGTGTTCCAAATATCTGCTAGACATTCTGATGGCTAAACATTATAATTAGTGTCTTCTTCTGGTCATGAGACATGGTACTTAGGATATAAAAACACAAACAGCTGTCAAAACCAGTTAGTTCTGGCATAAAATATATACAGTTAAAGCTTTAAAAGCCTTCAAATTGGGTTAAGAAATATAACTATGTGTTGCTTACAGAAATCTTACCTAGAATAAAATTACACAGGAAACTGCAAAAAATAATAATGAGGAGAAACTTAATGATCAAACGACACAAAGAGTAAACAGAAGTGACAATAATTTGGGGCTAAATAGATTTCAGATATTAAATGTGATAAGTAGATCATTTGTAGCATAAATGACAATAGTGTAGTCATCAATTAAACATAATTTTTTGCACCAAATAACAGCATCTACATGCATAAAACACTATTAAAAACGCAAGAGTTAACTCAAGATGGATTAGAGACATAAATGTAAGACCTGAAACCATAAAAAAGTATAGAAGAAAACCTATGAAAAATTCTTCTGGAGATTGACCTAGGCAAGGAATTTGTGACTAAGACCCCCCAAAAGCAAATGCAGTAAAATAAATAAATAAATAAATGGGACTTAATTAAACTCAGAAGCTTCTGCACAGCAAAAGAAATGATCAACAAATAGACAATCTGCAGAGTGGGAGGAAATATTGCAACTGTACCTCTGAAAAAGGACTAATACCCAGAATCTATAAGGAATGCAAATCAGCAAGAAAAAAGTCAAATAATTCCATTAAAAAGTGGGCAAACAACATGAGTATACATTTCTTGAAAGAAGATATATGCAAATGGCCAACAAACATAGGAAAAAAATGTTCAACATCACAAATCATCAGGAAACTACAAAATAAAACCACAATGAGATACCACCTTACCCCAATCAGAATGGTCATTTTTAAAAAGTCAGTAAACAACAGATGTTAATGTAGATGTGGTAAAAAGAGAATGCTTACATGCTGTTGGTGGAAATGTAAATTATTACAACCTCTATGGAAAACAGTATGGAGATTTCTCAAAAAACTAAAGGCAGATGTATGTACCATTCAATCTACAAATTCCACTAGTAGGTATCTACCCAAAGGAAAGGAAGTCATTCTATAAAAAAGGATAAATAAAAAAGGATACATATATGCATGTTTATCGCAGCACAATTCACAGTTGCAGAGATAGGGAATCAACCTAAGTGCTCATCAACCAATGAGTGGATAAAGTAAATGGGATACACACATACACAAACAAACACACCTTGTAATATCACTAGCCATAAAAAAAGAACAAAATAATGTCTTTTGCAGCACTTACATGGAACTGAAGGCCGTTATCCTAAGTGAGATAACTCAGTAACAGAAAATCAAATACTACATGTTCTCAGAAGTGGGAGCTAAGCTATGGGTATGCAGAGGCCTACAGAGTATAGTAGAGTGGACATTGGAGACTTAGGATGAGGGGAGGAAGGAAGAGGAGGTGAGGGATGAAAAATCACCTGCTGGGTACAGTGTACACTATTTGGGTGATGGGTACACTAAAAGCCCAGAGTTGACACTATACAGTTCATCCATGTAACCAAAAACCATTTGTACCCCTAAAGCTATTGAAATTTTAAAAATATATTTAAAAAATTTTAATCCACAGGAGCTGATAGAAATATACCTATTTAACATGTCTAGAGGTTTAACAGTTGATCTTTACAAATATCTGGCTTTTGCTTTTGCCAATTTTTCTTCGTTGATTTCTGCTCTAATTTTTATTATATCTTTTCTTCTCCTTACTTTGGACTTAATTTTCTAGTTTTCTAACTTGAAAACCTAGATTATTTATTTTAGATCTTTTCTACCTTGTGCATTCAATGCTATAAATTTTCCTCTAAACATTACTTTCACTGTATCGTACAGATTTTTATGTTTTATTTTCATTTGGTTACAAATAGTTTTAAGTTTTATTGAATTATTTAATATGTGTGTTACTTAGAAATGTGTTGTTTAGTCTACAGGTATTTTGGAGCTTTCCAGCTGTCTTTCTGTTACTGATTTTTAGTTTAATTTCATTGTAGTCTGAGAGCATACAATAGCACCATATCATTTCACAGATAGTACCGTATCATTTCACAGATAGTAGAAGTGCCATATAACTGTATTCCCCAATCTTCCTTCCTATCCCTTATAACACTGCTGTCATAAATTTCACTTACCTATAAGCTGTAATCATCAAATACATTGTTGCTATCATTATTTTGAGCAAACTGTTGTGTCAGAATAAGAATATTCAGAACAGAATTTTATGTTACTTTTGTGTGTTTCCTTTCTAATATTCTTCCTTTCTTCACAAAGATACAAATTTCTAGCCTACATTATTTTCCTTTTGAGACAGAGTCTTGCTCTGTTGCCTAGGCTGAAGTGTTGCAGCCTCAAACTCCTGAGCTCAAGCAACCCTCTCACCTCAGCCTCCCCCGTGGCTGGGACTAAAGGCATGTGCCACCACGAATAGCTAATGTTTTGTTTATTTTTTTTGTAGAGACAAGATCCCACTCACTATGTTGCCTAAGCTGGTCTTGACCTCTTGAGCTTAAGGGATCCTCACACCTTGGCCTTCCAAAGTGCTGATATTTTAGGCATGAGCCACCATACCTGGCCTATATTCCTTCTTTTTGATAAACTTTTTTTGACGTTTCCCTCTGGGCAGTCTACTGGCAACAAATTGCCTCAGTTTTTATTTTTCTGAGAAATTCTTTGTTTTTCCTTGACTTTTGAAGGATGATTTTGCTGAATACAGAATTCTAAGGTTGGTGGGTTTTTCTTTCAATGTGTTTACATATTTCACTCCACTTTTCTTGTTTGTATGATTTCCAATTTAATTCTTTGTTCCTTTTTAGGTAAAGTTGTTTGTTGTTTTTTGGCTTTCAAGATTTTATCTTTGTCTCTGATTTTTCTACAGTTCAAATGTGATATGTCTGGGTGTAGATTTTAGGTATTTACGTTATTATGTTTGCTTTTCTCTGAGCTTCCTGGATCTGTGTGTTTTGGTGCCTGTCATTAATTTTGAAAAATCATCCTGAGTCATTAACTGCTTCAAATATTTTTTCTGTTCCTTTATCTCTTCTCATTTTGGTATTTTCATTACAAATGTATTTCTTTTATAATTGTCCTACAGTTTCTGAATGTTGTGCCTTTTCATTCTTTATTTTCTGTTTGCATTTCATTTTTATAAATTTCTATTGATAATTTTTCAGGCTCACTGATTGTTTCTTTGGCCATATTCAGTCTATTAATAAGTCCTTCAAAGGTGTCCTTAATTTCTTTTGTGATATTTTTTTATTTCTAGCATTCCCTTTTTATTTCTTCTTGGAATTCCCATCACTCTGCTTACATTACCCATTTGTTCTTATATGTAGTCCACTTTTTCCATTAAAAGGCTTAGTATATTGATCATAGATGCTGTAAATTACTAGTCTAATAATCCTATATCTGTATCTGGTTCTGATGCTTGTGTTTTGAACTTTTTTTTTTTTTTGTCTATTAGCATGCTATGTAACTTTTGGTTGAACATGTTGTACATAATGTACTGGGTAAAAGACACTGACGTAAATAGCCCTCCAGTGGAGGTTTTATATGTTTCTGGATAGTTTAGCCAGTTCAACTAACTTACTAATTCTAGTACCTATTTTTTTTTTTTGAAATTTCAGGATATATTCTGCATAGACGATTATCTGTTTCCACTCTATATGAGTTTGATTTTATTTTGTTTAACCTTATTACACTGATCAGGATTACCAGAACCATGCTGTCTCAAAATGGTGAGATTAAATATTGCATCCCCCATTGAGTATTAAATTAACTGTAGGTTTTTCATACATGCTATCTCTCAGGTTAACAGAATTTTCTGATATTCCCCGTTTTTTTTGAGCACTTGATGAATGGATTCTGGATTTATGTTTATGTTTTGCTTCTGTTTTAATTTGTTAATGTAGTGTATCACATTGATTTTTGAGTATTATGTTAATCTTGCATATCTAGAAGAAAACAGTCACAGAATATTATCTTTTTTATATATAGCTAAATTTGATATGTTAATATTTTGAGGATTTTGCATCTATATTCATGAGAGATGTTGGGTTATACTTTCCTTATACTGTCTGATTTTAGAATCACAATAATGTGACACGTAAAATGAATGGTGTTCCCTTCTCCTGTTTTATGTAAGAGTTTGAGTAGAATTGATATATTTCTTCTTTAAATGTTTGACAGAATTCTGTGAAGCCTTCTGGGTCAAAACTAAAGAAAGTCAGTTTCTTTAATGGATATAGGGTAATTCTAGTTATCTGGATTTTTTTTTTTTAATAAGATTTGGTAATCTGTGTATACTTCAAGGAATTTGAAAATTTTATGTCATTGTTGAATTTATTGGAATTAAGTGGTTTTATTATTTTCAAAGAACTAGACTTTATTTTCATTTATTTTTGTTTTATGTTTCCTTTTTTTCTATATTTTCTGCTTTTTCTTTTTTTTAGTTTATTGTATACTAGATTTGAATTCTTTATTTTGTGACAGAGTCATATGGTGCTATATGTTTACCTCCTAACACGGCTTTGTCTGTCCTATAAATTTTGATATATTGTATTTTGACTGAATTTTATTTCACAATGCTGAAAGTTTTTTGGCAGTTGCTTCCTTAACCCTATGAATTATTGTCGTGTTTTGTTTGATATACAATATTTGGAGATATTTCAGCTATCTTTCTGTTTCTCAGCTCTGGTTTATATCTGTTGTTGTTAGATAATGTATTTTGTATAATTTCAGATCTTTTAAATTTATTGATTTATTTATGACTCAGTATGGTTTATGTTGATGGATCACATGCACTTGAAGAGAATGGGTACTTTGCTTTTGTGTAAAATATTCTGTAAATGTCAGTGATAGAATTGGTTAATAGTGTTAGATCTTCTGCCTCCTTACTGATAGCTTAGTGACTTGCTCTTAACAGTTACTAAAAGAGAAGTGAAACCTTCAATTATAATTACGGCATTGACTATTTCTCTTTATTGTTCTATAAGTTTTGACTTTTTTAGTTGCATTTTTAGATGCACCCAAATTTCAGTATTATTACATCTTTTTGGTAAATTTACCTCTTCATCATTTAGGTTAACTAATGTATTGGTGTAAAGATTACAATGGAAATAAATGAAATAGAGAATTGAAAACCAATAGAGAATAATGACCAAAACCAAAAGTTGGTTCTTTGAAAAATCAGCAAAACTGACAAAACTTTAGATTGATTTACTAAGGAAAAAGAGAAAAATGAAATATTAAATCAGAAATGAAAAGGGGATATTACTACTGACTTTACAGAAATAGAAAGGATTGTAAGAGAATACTATGAACAACTGTATGCCATCAAGTTGAGTAACCTAGATAAAATGGACATATTCCTAGAAATACACAAATCACCAAAATGACTTCAGAATAAATTGAAAATCCAGATAGACCCATAACAAATAAATCAAATCACTAATCACAAACCTCCCAGCAAAGAAAAGCCCAGGGCCAGATGGCTTTACTGGAGAAGTCTACTCAACACGTAAAGAAAAATTAATGCCAGTCCTTCTCAAATTCCTTCAGAAATTTGAAGAGGAGTGAACCCTCCCTCACTTGCTTTGTTGAAGGAGCATTACCCTTATGTCAAAACCAGAGGCACTAAGAAAACTACAGACCAGTGTCCCTAATGAATACAGATGCAAAATGTCTTAACTAATACTAGCAAACCATTCAGCAATATAATTAAAGGATACACCTTAACCAAGTAGATTTATTTCAGGAATGCAAGGACGTTTCAATGTATAAAAATGGATCAGTGTAATGTCCCACATTAATAGAATGAAGGAGAAAACCTGCATGATCATTTCAACTGATACAGGGAGAGCATTTGACAAAATTCAACACTCATTTATGGTAAAAACACTAAAAAAACTAGAAATAGAAGGAAACTGCCACAACATGATAAAGGTCACATATGATAAACTCTTGGAAAGACTTTCCTTTAAGGGATCATTTCTATAATTTGGAGCACCCTCAGCTCACATTATATTCAATGGTGAAAGACTGAAATTTTTTCCCCTGAGATAAAGAAGAAAACAAAGATATCCACTTTCAACCCTTCTGTTTAACATGATACTGGAAGTTGTAGCCAGAGGAATTAAACAAGAGAAACAAAAAGCAATCAAATTTTTTTTTCTTTTTTTTTTTTTTTAAGATGGGGTTTCACCATGTTGGCCAGGCTGGTCTTGAACGCCTGACCTCAGGGGATCCACGCACCTCGGCCTCCCAAAGTGCTAGGATCAGGTGTGAGCCACCGTGTCCAGCCAGCAATCAAATTTCCAAGGAAGAAATAAAACGTATTTCTGTTAATAGATGACATGATCATATATGTAGAAAACCCTAAAAACATACACACACACACACACACGCCACACTTGAGCTCTCTTAGAACTAATAAAATCAGTAAAGTTGCAAGATGCAAAAGCAACCTAGAAAATACATTGTATTTCCGTATACTAGCTATCAACAGTGTAAAAAGGAACTTAAGAAGAGCAATTTCATTCAAAATAGCATCAAAAAATGATGTTTTAGGAATAAATTTAACCAAGGAGGCACAAGACTTACATGCTGCTGACTGTGAAACATTGTTGAAAGAAATAAAAGAAGATATAAATGAATGGAAAGTCATCTCATGTTTATAGATTGGATATTTAATATTAAGATGAGAGTGCTAAAAATGATAATACAGATTCAGTGCAGTTTTTTCTTATTCTTGTGGTAGAATGCTATTCAAGAATAAAAAAATGAGTAACTCAAATTTATAAGTATCAATATTGATAAACCTCAAAAAATAAACAGAAAAAGATGTTACTGAGGATATTTACAGAATGATACCATACTACAAAAACTGAAAATGTACCATAAAAAGCATTGTATTTATGACCATTTATATATATGGGAGAAAAGTATAAAAACTTGCATGTAAATGATATGAAGTAACTTCAGGACATTTGGTTGAATTATAGGTGATTGGTGATTGCCATTCTCACAGGTTAAAATGGTTGAATACTGCCAGGTGCAGTGACTCATTCCTGTAATCCCAGCATTTTGGGAGGTCAAGGTAGGAGGATTCCTTGAGCCTAGGAGTTTAAGACCAATGGCAAAACCCTACCTTTACCAAAAATGCAAAAAATTAGCCAGGCATAGTGGTGAACAACTGTAGTCCCGGCAACTCAGGAGGCTGAGGTGGGAGGATCAGTTGAACCCAGGAGGTCAAGGCTGAAATGTGCCATGATCTTGCCACTGCTCTCCAGCTTGGGTGACAGAGCAAGGCCCTGTCTCAATCAGTCAATCAGTGGTTGAAGGTTAATGAGTGGGGAAGGAATAGGTATTTAGCCGTAACCATTTTATATGTGAAAAAAACGGACGTTTGAAAGTACGTATGGTACAATGTTATCCGTTAGACTTGGTTGTCTTGTTTTCTATTCTTGATGCTTAAAATAGTTCTTTTTTAAATTTTTATTTCAACTGAAAGTTAAAAGGAATAGGACATTCAGCTTAGGCTACTTAAGAAAAATTGAAGGGTAGTAATGTCACGTTTGTCATTTCTGATTGTGTTTATTCAGATCTCTCATTTTCAGTTATTCTAGCTAGTAGTCTATTTTGTTAATGCTTTCGAAAAACCAACTCCTCGATTTGTTCATCTTCTGTACTGTTTTTGCATCTCAGTGTCCTTCAGTTCTACTCTGATTTTGATTATTTCTTGTTTTCTGCTAGCTTTGGGGTTGCTTTGCTCTTGTTTATCTGGTTCTTCTGGTTGTGATGTTAGATGGTTGTTAATTTGAGATGTTTCTAACTTTTTATGTGGGCATTTAGTGCTATAAACTTCCCTCTTAATACTGCCTTAGTTATGTCCCAGAGATTCTGGTATGTTGTATCATCATTCTCATTCGTTTCAAAGAATTTCTTGGTTTCTGCCTTAATTTCATTTACCTGAAAGTAATTCAGGAACACATTGTTTAATCTCCATGTAATTCTATGGTTTTGACAGAGTTTCTTAGTACTGATTTTTGTTTTTATTGCACTGTGTTCTGAGAGTGTGGTTGGTATGATATCAGGTTTTTAAAAATTTGCTGAAGTCAAACCATTAATGTTTGCAGATAGTATGGTTCTATCTATAACCAAACAACCTGATCCTCTCTGCCCAAAAGCTCTATGATTCAATAAACAACTTAACAAAAATTGACAAATTAACGTAAGCTATATCTCAGGATACAAAATCGATATACAAAAATCAGGATTCCTGTGCACCAACAACATCTAAGTTGAGAGCCAAACCAAGAATGTAATTCTATTTACAGAAACCACAAAAGAATAAAATATCTAGGAATACAGCTAACCAGGAAGTGAAAGATCTTTACAGTGAGAACTACAAAACACTGCTTAAAGAAATCAGAGATGACACAAACAAATGGAAAAATACTCCATGCTCATGGATAGGAATAATCAATATTGTTGAAATGGCCATATTGCCCAAAGCAATTTACAGATTCAGTGCTATTCCTATTCAAACTATCAATGACAGTCTTCACAAAATTAGACAAAGCTATTTTAAAAATCCCTGTGGGCCCAAAAAAGAACCCAAACAGCCAAGGCAATCCTAAGCAAAAAGAACAAAGCCACAGATACTACATTACCCAACTTCAAACTATACTACAAGGCTATAGTAACTAAAACAGCATGGTAATGGTACAAAAACATGCACATAGACCAATGGGATGGAATAAACAGCCCAGAAATGTCACACAGTTACAACCATCTGATGACTGAAAAAGTCAACAATAAGAAGCAATAGGGAAAGGACTCCCTCTTCAGTAAATGATTCTGTGATAACTGGCTAGCCATGTGCAGAAGGTGGAAACTGGACCCCTTCCTTACACCGTATTCAAAAATGACTCAGGAGAAATATAAAACCTAAAACTATTAAAAAAAAAAAAAAAACCAACCCTATAAAATAACCTAGGAAATACCATTCTGGACATAGGCCTTGGCAAAGTCATCATGACAGAGACTCCAAAGGCAAATGCAACAAAAACAAAATTGACAAGTGAAACCTATTTAAAGAGCTTCTGCACAGCAAAAGAGACTAAACGGAGGAGTAAACAGACCTCTGCAGAATGGGCGAAAATATTTGCAAACTATGCATCTGACAAAGGTCTAATATTCAGAATCTATAAGAAATTTAAACAAATTTACAATTAAAAAAACAACTCCATTAAAAAGTGGGCAAGGCATATGAACAGACACTTCCCAAAAGAAGACATACATGTGGCCAACAGGCATATGAAAAAACGCCTAACATCACTAATCATTAGAAAAAGGTAGTTAAAACTGCTGTGAGATACCATTGCACACTGGTCAGAATGGCCCTACAAAGTCAAAAAATAACAGGTGCTGGCAAGGTTGTGGAGAAATGGAAACACTTATACACTGCTGGTGCAGTTGTAACTTAGCCACTGTGGAAAGCAGTTTGACAATATCTCAAAGAACTCAAAATAGAATTACAGTTGACTCAGCAGTCCCCTATTGGGAATGTGAATTTTTCTGCCATAAAGACACATGCACACACGTTTATTACAGTACTGTTCATAATAGCAAAGACATGGAATCAACTTAAATGCCCATCAGTTACAGAATGGATAAAGAATGTTGTACATATATGCCATGGAATACTATGCAGTCATCAAAAAGAACAAGATCATGTCCTTCACAGCAAAATTAAATGGAGCTGGAGGCCATAAGCCGAAGCAAACAAAGGGAACAGAAAATGAAATCCCGCATGTTCTCACTTGTAAGTGGGAGCTAAACATTGAGTATGTATCAACACAAAGGGGAACAGCAGACATCAGGGCCTACTTTGAGAGTGGAGAGCAGGAGGAAGGTGAAGATCAAAAAGCTACCTGCCAGCAACTGTGCTTATTATCTGAGTGGTGGAATGACATGTACACCAAACCCCCAATGACACGCAATTTTCCTGTGTAACAAACCTACATGTGTGCTACTCAACCTAAAATAAAATTTTAAAAATAGAGAAAATTGAAGAGTAAAGAAAGAAGGAGCAGTAGCTAAAGGGAACACATAGAATGGGTGATATTTATTTTATATGCTCGGGAATGATCCAAAAGAGTGTAAAAATGGAGGTATATAGAAAAAAGCAATATTAGATAAAAACATATAGATAGTAAGATGTAAGGTTAATAAATACAGGAAACAGTGTAAGATCTCTGAAGCATAGCCTATAGAAAGGAGATGGGATAACCTTGTAGTGACATCGATTGGAAAGAAGGAAGATGCCCACCAAAGCAAATGTGTTTATAGGCATTTAGGCAGAAAGTTATGGTAGTTTCTGACTGAAGGCTCCAATTACTGTTTTTTTTGTTTTTGTTTTGTTTTGTTTTGTTTTTTGTTTTTTAAGAGATGAGGTCTTGCCGTAATGCCCAGGCTGGAGTGCAGTGGCACAATCACAGCTCACTGCAGCCTCGAATTCCTGGACTTAAGGGATCCTCCCGAATAGCTGGGACTGCAGGTCTAGGTCCCACTGTCTTTATGGCAGAAGTTCTGCCTTCTTATTAAGAGTGAGAAGAATGTTATATGGTTGATATTAAAAGTTTGAAGACAGTGACTATCACATGTAGGGCTAGGCTCAGAGGAAGCTGGAGAGAAACCCAACTAGGGACCTTGAAGAGGTCCCAGATTGCTGGAGGGCCCAGCTGAGGTTGGAAATTCTAAAGCCCAGTTTTATGCCGACTGCTAAAGCTTTGTTTCTTGAAGGAAAAAAAGTATCATGATTAAAAAATATATAAGTATTATATAAAGCACAACTTAGAAAAGAATTTAAGAGGCATTCCAGGAAGATTGATTTATAATGTTTGGCTTATTTTGAGATGGATTTTAATACTTACTGTATTGCTTCTTATCTTTCAAAGATTTCCTTCAGAAAAGAAGAAAAAAACTTGCCTCTAGAGAGTAATTTAGGTAGTTTATAGTTTATTTTGGTCACTTGGTTGATACTCATTTCAGTGAGATGGTAACTGATTAAGTAATATTTTTACGTATGCGCAAGACACAGAGGCCTCAGTGAAATAATGCCTCCTCTGAGAGGGCCTAAGGGAATCTTCTAGACCTTACTATATTCATTTTAAGTGTTTCGGTTTATTCATTAAACATCTGTGTTTCTATTTGAAGATTAATTTTCATCTCCATCTCAGATTCTAAGTTAGGACTCTTATTATTTTTCTACATATTTCCCATTTCCAATGTTTTTTTAATTAATTTTTTTATTGCAATAATTCACCCTTTAAAGTATACACTTCCATGGTTTTTAGGGTCTTCACAGACTTGTGCAACCATCACTGCAGTCTAATTTCAGAACACTTTCATTTCTTCATTTTTTTTTTTCCCTGAAGATCCATGTTTTCTTCTGGTATAATTCCCCTTCAGTCTAAATAATTTTTTTATACCATTTTTTGTAGTGCAGCTGGCAAAAAATTTGTTTTCTTTTATGGGATGATGTCTTTATTTTGCCTTCATTCTTAAAGGATATTTTTACTGAATATAAAATCGTGGGTTGATAGTTTAGTGAGTACATATTTAAATATGTCTTCCTTGTAAGTTATGTGGTATATTTCACTGGCTGTTTTCAAGATATTTTTGTTTGTATGATGGCTTTGTAATTTGTCAGTTGACTAGACTGAGCTACATTTCCCAGGATTCCCTTTGCTATTTAAGATTCTCACAGGAGATTTGGAGGATAGACGTGAAGGAGCAGCCATTTTGTAGCTCATTCATGTTTGTCTGCTAGACCATTTCATTGGCATGTGGCAGTGGTCAGGCATGCATCTGCTTCATCTCTCCCAGCATCCTGTTAGCATTTGAGCCTCTTGCTGGGCTGGGGTGTGCGTTTAGCTCCATGATGAAGGTCCCTAGCTTTTGCAGGATATCCACACCAGCAAGGTCAGATGGTACGAATTAACATGGGTTTCAGCGTGTCCTCCTGGTCTCCAGCTTGTGCTTCTAGATTCCATTTCATTTTTCCTCTCCCAGCTTTACTTGCATCTTCCCTTCTCAACTTAACTGCCCTGTGGACATCAAGCCCCAGCAGTAAACTTGAACGTAACAGCCTTACAGAGGCAGCATAACTAGCTCCCAAAATCAGGTAAATTCAATTCCCTGTAATCTCTTTACACATAGAGAGAGTAGTTCTGCTTCTCATGGAACCGTGACAGACTCTGGTTTTCAGCTTTTTGACTATAATGTGTTTAGGTGAGGTTTTCTTTGTGTTTATTCTGCTTGGAGTTACCTGAACTTTTTGAATCTCTTGCATGTCCTTCGTTAACTTTGGAAAACTTTTAGCCATTATTTCTTGAAATATGTTTTCTGTCTTATTATCTATCTCTTCTTCTTTCTTATTTCTTTCTTCTTCTTACCTTTGGAAGTTGTCCCATAGGTATGAAGTTCTGCTTGTTTTTTCACTTTTTTTTTCCTGTGCTATTCAAATTGAATAATAATCTCTGCTGTATATCAAGTTTACTGGCTCTTATATAATCTCCAATGTGCTCTATGCCCATAGAGAGAATTTCTTATTTCAGATACTTTAATTTTTTTAGATTTTTCCATTTGGTCCTTTTCCTAATAGTTTCTGTGTGTCTGCTGAGATTTTCAACCTTTTTATTCATTATGAACATATTTTACTTTACATCATTGAAGGTAATTATAAAGCTGCTTTAAAATCTTTGCTAATTTCAACATCAGAGCATCAATTTCCTTTGGTGTCTTTTTCTGGTGTATGGGTTCTGTTTCCTTTTTTTGTTGTTGTTTAATGCTAAGTCATTTTGGAATGCATCTTGGGCATTGTGACTGGTAGGTTGTTACGCCTCTGAATTTAGTTAGGTTGCAACAACGAATACTGAATTTTTTATCTTCCTAGGCCAGTCATAGATGAATTCAAACTGCAAATGCTGTCTTTTTTCCAGTGGGTTAAGGTTTCCAGTTGGTTTGTTTAGACTTCACTAGGGGGCCTGGAGCCTACCCTGTGCATGTATGTGGTTCAGGAGTCAGCAGAGATTTGGGCAGACTTTATACTGAGATTTAAGGGCTGCTTCTCTTTGGCTGCCTCTTTTCTGGGATTACACCTCCCTCACTTTAAAGCTGCTGTACATTTTCCAACTCTGTCCTCTGATTCTTCATGGCAGTAGGACTGTGGGTTGCTCATTTAAGATTTTTACCCTGCCAGGCATGGTGGCTCATGCTGTAATCTCAGCACTTTGAAAGCTGATGCGGGCAGATCACGAGGTCAGGAGATTGAGACCATCCTGACCAACGTGGTGAAACCCCATCTCTACTAAAAATACAAAAAAATTAGCTGGGTGTGGTGCCATGTGCCTGTAGTCTCAGCTGCTCAGGAGACTGAGGCAGGAGAATTGCTTGAACACGGGAGGCAGAGGTTGCAGTGAGCTGAGATCGCGCCACTGCCCTCCAGGCTGGCGACAGAGCAAGACTCTATCTCAAAAGGTAAAAAGCCATAAAAATGAGAAATTCATTTGGTGCCATTCTGTATTCCTAGTGCCGACCCCCTCTTAGTATCTACCTGTTTTCAGTTGCTTCCCAGAACCTTTAGATTGTTTTCATGTATTTTTTTCTGAGGTTACAGTTACGTGCAGGAGGGTTAATCCAGTTGGAGCTGCTTGGCCATGATTGGAAGTGAAACTGAGTATTTGTTCTTAATTACGCATTATTGCATGCCAGATGTACACCTTTTCTTAATGTGGCACAGCAATGTTTTGTATTCATGCAAGGAAGTATCTCACAGATTCACATTTGTGCAACATTCTAAAGAGCTTGTGTGAGAGAGCTTTATTTAAACAGTGTGAATTACCAGTGAATGTTATGGTTAGTTCAGTTCAGCCACAACATAATTCACGGCTGTTCCCCTTCTTTTTTGTTCCAATTCTCAGTAACAAATTTAGAGAATGTGTAATTTCATTACCTTTTAACAGTGCCTTTTAGGCTTCACTAGGGAGCTTGGAATCTGCCCTTTGCATGCCTGGTTCAGGAGTCATCCAGAGACTGATGCCCAGTGAGTAGGCATCAATGGCCAAAAGACCAAAGAACCTCCTGTGAATATTTTCTTGTGTTTACTCACCAAATATTTAGTGCTTATCTATAAGTCATGCACCACACAGCGATGCTTCAGTCAACAACAAACCGCATATACCGCAGTGGTTCCATCGATTATGACGTATTGTTACTGTACTTTTTCTACATTTAGATACACAAATACTTACCATTATGTTACAGTTGCCTACCCTATTCACTACTGTAACATGTACAGGGCTGTAGCCTAGAGGAAGTGGCCATCTCATACAGTCTAGATGTGTTGTAGGTTACACCATCTAGGTTTGTATAACTACCCTCCATGATGTTTGCACAATGACAGAATCACCTAACATGCATTTCTCAGAAGAGATCCCTGTCATTAAGTGACACATGACTGTAGTATGCACTAAGTGCTGTAAGTATTGTGAGTATTGTATTACATAAGTAAGTATTGTGCTTTGCAAAGCTAGCCTTGCAGAGATAGCTAAGATAAAGTCCCTGTCTTCAAGTTGCTCACAGTTTAGTAGAAGAGACAGATAAATAAGCATGCCATTTACATTTTCATGTGTTGAGTATTGTGTTTCAGAGGTGGCAGAAGTATTTTAAAGGTTGCCTAACCCATATTTTAGGAATAAATAGAGGCCGCACTTAGGACTGGATTAAAATTAATTGGGTGGTGGTTGATACTGTGGTGCTTTAGGATGACTTCAGTATGAAAATTTAGGGCCTCGGTGTTTTTCATCCTAAAATGAAGGAATTGGACTAGATCTATAAGATTATTTTCAATGTGAATATATTATCATTCAGTTTAAAGACACATTGAAGAGATGCTCAAAAAAATCCTCCTTTTTTTCTTTTTAGGGAATAGAGTATTTCACGTAATTTAAAGTCTTGTTTGAGAGTTTACCAGATTAACAGGAAGTACTCCTTGTGATTTCTTGCCTGTTTAGAAACCTCATCTGCCCTCTTGCTGCTATTTGACCCCTTTTTGGAGCCAGAGCTTCAGAACATAGCTTGTATCTTCTGTGTCCTTCATAAAATTCCCGTTGGTTTCCTGCATTCAGTTAATTAGTACATTGCCTGGGCATAGTAGCTCCCGATGAATACAGGCTCTTTTCCCCAGTAGCTTCCTTGCCTGTCGTAGAAACTGCTTTCTGCCCCTGTGCCTCAAATTGAACTTCTGCCTCTTCCTCCTTAGCTTTTAAAGCCCCTGTCTTTCCTTCTCACCACAAGTTCATACCCCAACCCAAATGCTCCCTATCACTGAGTCCTCTCCAGCATTCATCTGGTGCGCTATTAAGAGAGTGGCTGTGGCTGTCCGTGCTAGAACTTGGATAGAGAGAGAGGTTCTTGATCATATCATCTTCACAGAAACAATATGAATTTCTCTATAAAAGTAATAGATGCTGTTGGAAGCTTTAATATTATATTTTTAATATGTTTTAGGTTTAATAGACCTTAATGTTACTGACTAGTAACCTACCTACATTATATAGCGTGCATGTGCTCGCGCGCGTGTGTGTGTGTGTGTGTGCATCTATTGAAACAGGTCCCAAGTTTTTTTTCCAGTTTGTACGTAGGCTGCATTTTTCTTTTCTTTCTTTTTTTCGAGACAGGGTCTCACTCTGTCACCCATAGGAGTAGAGTGCAGTGTGGTGGCGCCATCACAGCTCACTGCAACCTTGACCTTCCACCTCAGCCTCCCAAGTAGCTGGGATCACAGGCATATGTTGCCATACCTGGGTAATTTTTAAATTTTTTTGTAGAGACAGAGTTTCGCTGTGTTACTCAGGCTAGTCTTGAACTCCTGGCCGCAAGTGATCTGCCCACCTTGGTCTCCCAAATTGTTGGAATTATAGGTATGAGCCACTGTATCCAGCCTTATAGGTACGCTTTTATAACAAAATTAGCTTGTAGGTTGGAAATTGCCTTTGTGTCATTTCTCCCCAGTTTACATACTTACTCAACTTTTGTTCATGTTCTTGAATATTTCTAATGAGAAATAGTGATAATGGCTACCACACTGCTGATGTTGAGACAGTGCCTATAAAATCAGCTGAAGAAGGGAAAAAGAAGATTGTTTCACTAGGTTCTTACTGAAGTTCTGGTAGTTATCATAAATGCAACTTGTCCATAAACACTACAAGATGCAGAGTCTTTTTGTTACTTTCTCCTGCCTTTTAAAAAGGCTCCCAGTATTTCACTGATGAGAGCCCTTTTGTTGTAATGTATAAGTGAATCCTCTCCAAGTATAACTCAGATCTTCAAATAATGTATCGTACCTGTGGATGTTTGTGAGTAGCATCGCCTGTGCATAGACCTAAAATCAGTAGGATGAGTGGTTATGAAGTTCTTTTTGAATGAGAAAATTTATCACAGAAAATACGAGTTCAAATTTAAGGGGATTACTTTTAAAGCAGTGCAAACCATCCATATCATATATTAACAGACCCTTCAAAATTCCAGCAATGAAAGCAGATGTATTAAACATTTAATGCCTTTTATAGCTAAAGTACTCATTTTGACAGGTCTAATATTATGATATAATAGTGGTATATTAATTTGTTATATACCTTGGGCTCCTTGATACATTTTATATAGGCACAAGATTAACAGTATGAACTTGTTATTGTTGTGTGGTTTTGTAAAAATGAAATATAATTAGTTTCTAGTTTTTATGTCAAGAAGTGATCATTGGTATGGCATAGCTTAGCATACAATGTAACTAAATAATGTATGCCATCTTTCTATTAGTTTTGTTAGAAATAAATCTTATACTCCTGTCTTTCCAGTACATGCACATCTATGCATACACAAAGTGGGAAGGCAGTATTTAATAGAGATTAAATAAACCAGAATCTCCGCCTATGATTGACTACTTTCTCATGTTGTTTCAGAAAAGTGAAAATTACAGCAAGATTACTGTCTCTGGGAAATCTAAGCATGCAATAGTGTTGGCAGTTTTTTTTTTTTTTTTTTTTTTTTTTTTAAAGAAAGAGGAAGAGAAAGGAGGAGAGACAACAGAAGTCTTGTTGTCTTGTTCTGTTGCCCAGGCTGACGGAGACAGGAAGGAATAAGGGAAGAAAAAAACAGCCAACCAATATTTCATTTAAATCTGTGAAGTACTACGCAATTGCTGAAAAGCGATTTACTTCCAATTATATGGTCACTTTTAGAATAGGTGTAATATACTGAGAAAAATGTATGTTTTGTGCATTTGGGGTGGAGAATTCTATAGATATTTATTGAGTTTACTTGTTTCAGGTCTGAGTTCAAGTCATAAATGTCCTTGTTGATTTTCTATCTCGTTGATCTGTCTAACGTTAACAATATGGTGTTAAAGTCTCCCGCTGTTACTGTGCGGGGGTCTAAGTCTCTTTATAAGTCATTAAGAACTTGTCTTACGTATCTGGGTGCTCCTGTATTGGGTGCATATGTATTTATGATCATTAGCTCTTCTTGTTGCATTGATCCTTTTACCATTATGTAATGTCCTTGTTTCTTTTAGTCTTTATAACTATTAAAGTCTGTTTTGTCAGAGACGAAAATTACAACTCCTGGTTTTTTTTTTTTTTTTTTTTTGCTCTTCATTTGATTGGTGGATCTTCCTCCATCCCTTTGTTTTGAATCTTTGTGTGTCCTTGCATGTGAGATAGATCTGGCTACAGCGTATTGATGTGTTTTGACTATTCAATTTGCTTCT
>CAUYLG010052024.1:0-21430 GCA_963573385.1 Cacajao melanocephalus | reverse complement strand
CCAAACTTTCCCTGTGGCTTCCCTTAGCATTTTTTCCTTCATTTCAACCCTGGTGAATCTGATGATTATGTGCCTTGGGGTTGCTCTTCTTGAGGAGTATCTCTGTGGTGTTCTTTGTATTTCCTGTATTTGAATGTTGGCCTGCTTTGCTAGGTTGGGGAAGTTCTCCTGGATAATATTTTGAAGAGTGTTTTCCAGCTTGGATTCATTTTCCCAGTCCTCTTCAGGGACACCAATCAAGCATAGATTAGGTCTTTTCACATAATCCCATATTTCTTGGAGGCTTTGTTCATTTCTTTTCGCTCTTTTTTCTCTTTTTTCTGCTTTCTCTTTTTATTTCATTGAATTGATCTTTGATATCTGATATCCTTTTTTTTGCCTTCTCTTTTTATTTTGTTGAGTTGATCTTCGATCTCTGGTCTGATATCCTTTCTTCTGCTTGATTGATTTGGCTATTGAAACTTGTGTATGCTTCATGAAGATCTTGTGCTGTGTTTTTCAACTCCATCAAGTTGTTTAGGTTCTTCTCTAGGCTTGTTATTCTAGTTAGCATTTCATCTTTTCTCTAGGGTCCTAGTTTCTTTGCATTGGGTTAAAACATATTCTTTTAGCTCAGAGAAGTTTGTTATTACCCATCTTCTGAAGTCTGCTTCTGTCAGCTCATCAAAATCATTTTCTGACCTGTTTTGTTGCCATGCTGGTAAGTCACTGTGATCTCTCTGGGGAGGAGAGGCATTTTGATATTTTCATCCTTTTTGCACTGGTTTCTTCCCATCTTCTCTGAGTGGACATCCTTTCTGTTAATGTTGGGGTTATTTCTCCTGTATGAGGCTTTTTTTAAAAATGCATGTGTCAGTGTGCCGCTTGAGACAGTCTGTCTGTTGTCTGCCTGTGGAGGCACTGTGGGGCTACCTCGGTCTCAGCCAGGCTGCTGTTTATTCCTCACCTGGTTTCCATACTGGTGGGGTTAGCCCCGCCTTCCCAATGGTGGGCTCTTTTCCTCTGCCAAGCCTGCTGTTCCCAGGTGGAGGATATGTTAACTGCAAAACTCCCCTGGGAGAGGGACTCTGGTTGCTGTATCTTGTGGGGGAGGGGCCTGTCTGGTCATATCCTCCCTTCCTGCTTTCAACTCTTCCTTCTTTGGGACAGGCAGATCCTTTCTGCAAGTCCAAATCTCCACCCTGGTCTGCACTAACAAGGCACTGGTCTGGCTGAGGCTGCCAACCTGGGCTCTCGCCTGGGTCTGTGACTCCGGGTGGTTCTTAGCAAGGTGGCGTTTTCCTAGTCTGTGTGCTGCTGAAGTCTCAGAGTGAATTTCTGTATCTGATTCAGAGAATCAAGGAAGTGATGTCCCAGCAATCCTCAGTGCCTGATGCACTTTCCAGATGGGACAGTTCCCCACCTTGCCTCAGCTGGACACCTTTGGGCTGGTTTCACTATCTTTTTGGGGGATTAATCCCACTGTTTAACCAGTCCCTTTAAAACAAAACCAGTACTTCGCTTGGAGACACGGATATTGCTCTGGTTCTATCTCACTCGGTGTTAGCTGCACTCCGGAGAAGCTTCCTTTCAGCCATCTTCCGGAAGGGCAATCTTTTTCTTATGTTTTTGGAAGATCCAATCTTCACATTCTAGATTTGAAGGAGTTGATTGTCCTCAGTCAGTGAACCATAAAATATATACATATATATATATTTTTTTTTTTCTTTTTTTTTTTTTTTTTTGAGACAGAGTCTCACTCCGTCACCAGGCGCCAGGCTGGAGTGCAGTGGTGTGACCTTGGATCACTGCAACCTCTGCCTCCTGGGTTCAAGCAATTCTCTTGCCTCAGCCTCCTGAGTAGCTGGGACTACAGGCATGCGCCACCACACCCAGCTAATTTTTTTGTAGTTTTAGTAGAGACAGGGTTTCACCATGTTGGCCAGGATGAAAAATATATATTTTTTAACCTGGTGAGAGGTAATAATCTATTGTTATAGCATCAGACCTTTTGCATGGGAAACTATACCTATATACAATATTTAATGCAATGCATGTTTATATACAATATTTAATGTTTAAATACAATATTTAATGCAATACTTTATATACAATCAGAAAACATGCATTGAAAATGACAATTGAATGAAATCTCTCTACACATGTTTAAATGGCCCATCAGGTAGCCATATGTACCTAAAGCTTTGATTATCTTCCAAGGTTTTGATAAACCAAACATTGATCATAAACCATTTTAGCAATTTAGAAGTCACCACACCAATATGTATTTAATTTGGATCATTTTATCTTTTTCAGGATGAGTCATGGAGTGCAGAACTTTTAATAACAAAAGTTTTAAGGACTCAAGAAGAACAAGGTGACCATCCTGGTTCTCCATAAGTCCATGCTTATCATTGAATTTATATCCTCTTGAATACCAGTTGTTTCTCAAATTTAGGTGCATAGCACTGATAACTGATGGGTTATCATAGGTAATTTGACATAGATCACGGAGTTTTTTAAATTGCATATTTAAACAATTTAGTATTGGCTGATTTAGCATGAAAATCTGGGAAAGTATTTTCTTGGTATTCAGTTAATTTTTGTACCACTTGGGTTAGCAGCTAGAAACCTGTATTCAATAGTGTTTTTCAGGATTTTTCCATCCTTTCATGAACCTTCTGAAAGACACCATATTCTAGGATTTTGCACACTTGTGGTGTTTTCAGAAACTGCATCAGCATTAAACAATTAACTATGGAAATGACTTTACATAGTCATAGTTAAAGACACAATTGACAAACAAATTAGGTTATTTCTATAGTCTTCAATAACTGTACATAATAACCATAATTATGATTCATAGCATATACTCATACTGGAATTTTAGAAATACCATCCAATTTTGGAACATATATTAATATCATTCACTAAAATATAACCCAAAGGAAGTTAAACATTTTTTTTTATTTTGACAATGCTTCCCATGTAACTTAATATGTTAAATAATTCTGTTCACTTTTCTTTTGGATGCTTCAGGGGCCGTTTGTAATATCCCAAAGTTAGAGGTTAAAAAAACTTAATTTGGAAGCAGAAATTTGATTTTGGAACATCTATAAAATATGTTAAAGGTTTCCAATGCTTGATATTATGAAATAAAATTCCAGATCACCATTAGTCATTCATTTTTGAGTTACCAAAATGTAACTGAAAAATTTTAAAAAGGGAAAGACCTTTACTCATTGATAGAAGGAAGACTTAGCTTTCAAAACAATCTCTTTCTTATATTTTCTTTTTCCTGTAGTTTACTCAAAAGGCAAACAAAAATTTTTCATTATCCTTTAATATTACATGAAAATTTTGTTAAAGAGAGAAAACCAAATTTCACCCTTTCATTAGTGTGCTATTAATGTCAACCTCAATTTTTGACAAAACTTTATAGACAAATCTATTTAATCTTAATTAGTTTGACCATAAAGTGAGATTCCGATAAACACTTTATAATCTTTTACAAATTGGTTAGAAAGCAGATCAGTCCTCTAAGAAAACCCAGTTGTGCTTTTATTTCAATGTTCAATTTACAAAAAAAAAAAAAAGAAAAAAGAAAACTGAATAATACTCCTTTAATTTTAGCAAATACATTCACACACAGAATCTCTTTTACAATTAATTTTTTGTAAACCTTCAGCAACTTGTTCAAACCTTTATATTTTTCCTATATCACTTAACACAATCCTTTACTCTCTAAACTTAGGCAGGAAATCCATATTCCCATGCCTTTTTATAATCTTTTGCCAAAAGTACATTCTACTTTCCTTACACCCTTTGTGTGTAGAATTGTTTGTTCAGTAATATCAAATGTATGTTACACTGTTAACTCTTAGAAACTTTTACTTTTGGTGAAAAACTTTGTTAGTAAGTGATTTTAATTATGTAGCAGGTGTGGAGCCTGGGACACCAGTCAGATGTGCAGATAAAGTTTAACTTTCTAGCATAGCTAGGGGGCATGGCTAACACCACACATCCCCAGGCCGTACTTAGCTGTAAAGCAGGAAAGTTGTACAGTTAAGAGTCATAGTGGCATTTTATGAAGCATTTAGGAGGCCTAATAAGTTTTAAATTGTACAATATTTCTTGAATAAATTCCCTTTCATGAATACTTTCATGACTTACATATACCATCTATGACATGGTTGGACTTTCTGACTTGTCCTAAACATCCCTCTTTTTAAACCACCAGTCATTTTTCTTTAGGACAATAATTTACCATACAAGATCATTTCTTACATAAAATATCTTGTTTATAACCTTCTTTGCATAGCCAGGGGGCATGGCTAATTCCACATGTTCCCAGGCCTTATCTATAATCTAATGGCTCCAAGGTAGGTACTTTAAACAATTTCCAAAAGTCAGAGAAGCAGTTTATGACCTTAAAGCATTTAGCACACTTAATACCTTATCTACTTTAGATCAAACATCTAAAGTTTGAAGACATTTTTATTTTACCAATAGTTTTTAAAACTGTCTTTATTTCCTAAAGATTATTAAAGTCACATGAACTAAAAAGTATTAGTTTTAATTTTTCTGACAAAATATTTAAGTGCTTATTTTTCTTTAAGCCAATTAATTTGAATACTTTTGTGTAAACATTACACATACAACACATATAAATACACAGAAAGATAGAAGAGGATCTTGTAGTTGTAATATTTTTTATTTGCCAGTCTTTAAGTTTCTTAGTTGGATTACTGGCTTCAGGGTGGAGTCCTTGGAGGAACATGGCTAGGAAAACATGTAATTTCTAGGGCTAATAAGGAGGCACAGCTAGAAGGCAAAAACAGGTTCCCAAAATTAAGGGTCTCATTTTTATACCAGTTCCTGGATCCCCCCAAAAAAGAAGGGGGACCTCCAATGGGAGGCTTGTCTCTCAGTTGGGTATGTGGATATTTCTATATCTTCTAGGTGACCAAGAGCATGATTCTCTAATCCAAACATGCAAAGAGTTGAGTATTATCTCCCCCATAACTGCCATTAGACGTCACTAAAAGTATATTTCTTACACATCGAAATTCTCTCATAATGCAAAGTAAAGCTTGACCCCCCAAAAGTAAAAAAAAAAAGTCAGATAACATAATGTAAAACCAAATAGAGTCTTAGACTTTGAGAGACATCTATCTGCTTTCAATTCCCAGTGTTCCATGAGGAAAACACAGGATTTTGTCCCAGAATGAAGCTGTTAGAAATTCTTAAGTTCTCTCATGTGGGCATCAAGAAGAACAAGAAGGAAAAATGTAGGAATAATTCAGTCAACTAAGAAGAAAAAAACCCTTTTTCCAGAAAAACAAGATTCAAAAAGAGAAAAAAAAAAACCCATAAAGGCCTTTTAAGTATGTGTATAGCTTGGATATCTGCCTTTAATTAAGCTGGCTTTTAACCATAGCACTCTTAAAAATAAAAGTCCTTTTACATATTTCTTATTACCTTGCTTTAGCCAGGCCAAATGGCTAATATTTCTGGCTCCTAAACTTTACCAAAAGTAACCTCACAGGTGAAACCAACAAGCCTCAATAAAGGTTATGACTTAACCATGAATGTATGAGGTATTTTCAAAGAAGTGGTTAGCAGTTTCTACAAGATCTAGACTCTCCAAAGGTGCTCAGAGAAAGTAAAATTTAAGAAGGGATACCAGAAGTTTTTCATGGAGATGAAGAGAATCAACAAATGGTAAAAGTCACACAGATATTAAACCAGAAAGGACTCATTCCCTAAGCCAGGATTGAACCTGGGCTGCCACTGTAAAATGGCAAAGCCTTAGCTTCTAAGCTACAGCCTTGAGTACTTTCCATTGCTCTTCTAGAAGGAGTTTAGAGCAGCTGCTAAGCTACAGCCCTGGATACTTTCCATTGCTCTTCTAGAAGGAGTCTAGAGCAGCCAATTTTGAGCTTGCCAAGTCTTTTAACTGCTCAATGTAAGTTTTAGAGCTAACTATGACATAAACCCCCAAATTCCTATTCCCTAGATGGTAGAAATAAAGAGAAAGTGCCACCATGTGGTTATAAGCTCAAGCTCTCAAGGACATAAAACAAGATGGAGACCTCACTCACTTTTTGTTTCAGGGATCTGCCACAGTAATGTTTGTTACTGACCAGTTTGCTGGGCTGTCTTGAACAGTGAGCTTATGGAGTCCTAGACCCACCTTCCATCCTATGGTATCCCTCTTTATGACAGAACAATGTAGAAAGACAAATTCACACAAAAACAAAGTCATAGCAAAAAGTACACCAGATTTGCTACAGCTAAAGACTAGCCTCACAAAATTTTTTTTCTTGTTAATTAAAACTTTGTAACAGGTAGTGATTTTTACCATTCCCACAATCGGTTTTCACAGAGTGAGACTGACAGAGAGAAGGAGAAAAGCATTGCCCACAGGAGGGTGGGGAAGATGAAGAGCTCAGGGAAGCCAGAGAAAGACGCACCCATTGCTGCAATACTGAATCAACAGTTCAGGTGGCCACTTGTAGGTTATGAAGGGATCTTTTCCAGCACTCCCATCAGCTCTTAATTTTCCTTCTTTAGAAAGAAAAAGTTTCCCCATGTCCCATAATCCTGCGCTTGCCTAATCCTGTCACTTGTAGGTGTCAGCATAGAGTGTAAGGCAGATTTACTTTTTTTGTTTTTAGTTAGTTGCCGAAGGTTTTTATTTGTCTTCAAATTTCCAAAAGCCAAATTTTACACCCCTGTCATTTGCTACCAGTTTCTTTCTGATCCAGTCAGTTGTGAGAGGCCTCTGACTGGATCCAAGCCAGATAATTTCCAGAGCCAATCCTATCCTGGACTAAGTCTAGTTTCTGTCACAACTTCCAAACCCAGTTTGAATCAGAAATTTTCTCAAAGAAACTTGGAGAGCTTAAAACACAAATTCGTGTAGCTTTGGAATCCCAGAGAGAACTTATCACAATATCCAGCTGCTCTGAGAGATTTGGGTCTAGGAGGTAACTCACTTAGTCACTCAGTGCTTCTGGGGATCGTTAGAAGCTCTACTGCAGATCCCACTTCTGAAATCATCTAATAAAAGAAAACTTCAGCCACATTAAATTTAAAGGAGTTTAATTGAGCACAAATTGGGCAACCTCTTGAGCCAGGGTAGGCTCAGAGACTTCAGCACAGCCTCATGGTGGAAAAATATTTATGGACAGAAAAAGGAAAGTGATATACAGAAAACAGAAGTGAGGTACAGAAACAGCTGGATTAGTTACAGCTCAGCATTTGCTTTATTTGAACATCGTTAGAAAAGTTGGCTATATTTGATTGGCCAAAACTCGGTGATTAGCACAAGTGTAGACTACAGTCTATTTACACCTCTACGTGTTATAGTTCATGATGTACAGAAAAACCTGTAGACCAAACTTAAAATATGCAAGGAGGCAGCTTTAGGCTAAACTTGATTTAACACTCCTCATCTCTTCCCTTGTTGGTATAATCATTCTCCTCTCCCCTTCTTCCTCTCCTACTCTTTTATTCCTTCTAAGCCTGTCCAACCCATGGCCCATGGGCTGCATGCAGCCCAGATGGCTTTGAATGTGGCCCAATTCAAATTCGTAAACTGTCTTAAAACATTAAGAGTTTTTTGAGAAATTTTTTTAGCTCATCAGATATTGTTAGTGTAGTTTATGTGTGGCCCAAGACAATTCTTCTTTTAGTGTGGCTCAGGGAAGCCAAAAGATTGGACATCTCTGTGTGGGAAGTTAAACCAAGCTATTGGAGCTATGAGGGAGAAAAATAAACCTGTTTATGTTTCTTCTTCCCTACTCCAAATCACTGTAAGGTATTTTTGAATATGATCCATCCATGGAGTCCAATGTAAAAATTAAAAAATTGGTCCAGAATAAGAAAGTAAAGAATTGAGAACCCATCTGCTGCAGAGACTCTGACTCAGAATAACTGAGAGTTTGCTTGTTACTTCCTGGTGTTTTTCCCAGACAGAGGTCTCTGATGATTGTTCCTATGCTAGGGTGACATAGTTATTTTATGGATGACAAGTTTGGAAATGACCTCTAAATCAGCCTCATGATTATTTCAAGGTGAAAGGAGGGACCCTTGATGTCAAAATGTCTAAAAAAATTAACACCCTCAAGGGAGATCTTAGAGTCTAAGCAAGGGACCAATTAACAGAGTTGGGCTTCTTTCTATCCCCCAGGAGGGAGGTTGTTTACAGCTTGCACCTTTTAAAATTGCTCCATCTTTGTTAATGAATTGTGCTCTCAGATCCTCTCTTAGATACGTTGAAGAAACCTCATAAGCATTTAAGGGCTTCTTCCACAGCCGGATCATTTTTGAAGGAGGATGAGTGAATGAAACATTGCTAGCAATAGATTATGTGCTCATCTCTGAGTATTGATAGAATGGGATAGTCTCAGAAGCTGTAAACAAAGTATCTGTTGGCCATTTCTGAATATCTGGCTACACGACAAAGTAAAAGGAGATGGATCACAAGAGAGGAAACCTTTCTTAGAACTCTTAGGTGAGTCACGTAGAGACTCTTCCCTAAGGACTGTCAAGGGGTAGGATCCAGGTAGAATTTCAGATTTACAAATAGCTTGTTGTCAATGTCCTTGAAGTCTCATTAAGTCCTTGAAGTTTCACCAGAAGTCCTCTTTCATGGCATCTCTTTTAGTGTAAGAAACAAATCTACAGAAGAATGATTTAAATATGTAGGCTGTGTCAATACACTTTAGTACAAAGTAGGGGGATAAGGGAGAGGCTATAAAACCTTTGACTCATTTGATTGGTACTAAAAATGAGAGAATATAGACCCACAAGAAGAGTTATGACTATTTTTGAAGGGCCTATACTACCTGATTCATTCCATTTCAAAAGTTAAATTTGAGCAGTCTATAGAAGACTAAAGAAGATATTATTACTCAATTGAGTGGATCCAGCATGGCTCTGATGAAGATGGAAGGTTCTGGAGAAACCTTTGTCATTAGTTTGGAGACTCTGGAGAACCATTAGTCAAGAATAAATGTAATACTTAGTCTTCTGAGGCCAATCCTGTCCACATTGTTTCTGGTAGAGACAAAGATCTCCAGATTTTGTTTTCTAGGCAACAGACATGTTGAACTTTTTCAAAGTCAGCTAAGTAAATGTTAGAAATAGCTGCTGATGAAATGGCTCAAAGAAAAGGAGCATGTCAAAGAAGCTACTCTTTAATGTTATCTTTCTATTTTTTCTTTCAATTTGTTAAGCAATGCTAAATGGAGGTAAGCATGGGGAGGAGGAATAAATTATGTGAGGAATGTTATGGGAAAAAAATAAAGAAGGAGAGCAGAGATAAATTTTATCCAAAATAGACTTCATCCAAAACAAAAGAAGAAAGCTTATGGGTCCTTGATAAATAAGAGGCAACTAGAAATAAGGTTTAATTAGAAGCAGTAAAATCTAAGGTGGCTGAGAAAAACAATGCGGCAAATCTTTGTAGAGGTGATGATTTCATCTCTCAGGCAACTGTAGACACAAGCTTTGCAGTAGTCACCATCTGAAACCCAATACTTCCCTGTTCCTCATTCATACCAGTAAATTTTCCAAAACATTTTAATACCTCATTAGTTTTTCTTCCTGAAAGAAGATATATTCTTTTCCAGTTTATCTCACTTCCTTGGCAAGCAGTCAGCATTACCACTTTTCTGTTCATTTCCTGAAAGGATATCTATGTGAAGTGATATAGTGATTGAGTTATTGACAGCATGTTCAATCACATTGTCATTGTCCTGTCCATTTGTACAATAGCTTCTCTGAAATAGGCTCTGCCATTGTAGAGACCATGAGAAAGTCTCACAAAGAATATGCAGGAGATTTCTCTAGTCCCTTAACTTCCTGCCTATATCCAACAGGTGATTATCTGCAGAATTTTATCTCTATCCATCTTTTTCATGCCATAAATCATCTCTTGCTTGCAGTATTCCTCTGTGGACACAATTCTCATCTTACTGGGCTCTAGGATCCTTATAGGATCTTTTGCCTCATCCAAAGTATAGTGCTTTGCACTCTCTGGTGGTTAGAAATAAGATTAATGCATCAATTATTGCATTTAATAAATCAATGCACTAATGTTTTAGTGAGGCAGTGGGTCGTGGTCTTTTAAGGTGCTCTGAAGCTAGAGAGCTTGGAGCTGAATCTCAGTTCTGATTTGTCTGATTTGGGGCTATATTTCCATTTGGACCTGTCACACTGTCCTTATTTACAAAATGAAAATGATAGGAGCACAGATTTCATGGTGCTGGTGGACAAATTAAAATGAGACAAAGCATAGAAGGATTTATAATAGCACCTGGGATAGTGTATGCCCTCAATAATGTTAGCTATCTACCAAGCTTTGATTTTAAGGAAAATTTAGCCGTATTAGAAACAAAAACATAAGAAAATCAAAGAGCTTGTGGTTTTTAGAAAAAAAGTGATAATGCTGACTGCTTTCCAAGGAAGTGAGACAAAGTGGCCAGTGATAGGTTGAAGTTATCAAGACTTTCATAAAAATATTGTTTGTAGACATGCTTCTGGGAATACAGTGGGTTATAAATTCACAGAAACTACTAAGAATGCTAGATAAACTCTAAAACACATTTTTTTCATGGCTCAGCCAGTGAGAAAGAACATAAATTCCTGAAAGTATGAAGATGATAAGAAAGCACAAACCTAAGAATATAGTAGACTGCAGCCAGCATTTTCCCAGGAGGGGTTCACTAAACCCTAAGGCTGAGTTTAATAGGCCTGTATAAAGGTAGGAGAAAAAGACAGTGAAGGAGGCTGGATAATAGACAACCCTCATGACATTGAAACAGGGGTTCCCAAAGGGTAACATTCTCTGGGGGCAAAATAGAAAAATCTGACCTCACAAAATAAAACAATGATATGTATAATTCTCTCAGCCTTAGTTTGGGAGGAAGAGAAAAAGTTTCCCCTGATGATTTTTATCCTCAGACTTCTACTTATTTAGCTATGTAGCCTAAATCTTATGACTATTGTGGCCCTGAGAAAACCCCAAGTCAAAATTATTGCTTACATGGATTCTGGGTTAGTATCATCCCCAAGGTACTGACAGAAGTAATAGAAATCATTTCTGGAGGAACACATATTATACTTAAGCCTCAATGCTTCCTGCAGATAAATTTAAAGTAACACGAACTTCTGATTAAAATTCACTAAACACTCAAGCAAATAGCTCATGTTCTGAATGAGAGACAGCAATAACATCAAACTAGGTATTTATTTGGTAATAATGTAATAATTGTGTTTAATATGTTTAATTAAAGAATGCTACTAAAAGTATGGTAAAAGAACAAGAAATTGACTATTTGAGAAAAATCAAAACAGAAGTTCTAGAAAAGAAAACAAAATATTATGATTAAAATTTAAAACCCAATGACTATGTCAAACAACCAATTAACATAATTAATGGTAAAATTAATTTATTGAAAGAAACATCTGTAAAAAGAAGACAGAACACAGTAGAGAAATATAAATAATGAAAGTTTTATTGATGTGGAGAATAGAGCAAAAAGATTCAACAAACTGGGGTCCCAGAGACATATGATAGACATATAAAGGCAATTTTCAGAATGCAAATATTTTTAGTAAATAGTATACCAGATTTAAGGTTCCTATATTGAATGAACATAAATTAGAGAAAATTGCATATATATTTATAAAGAGAAGGTCAGTATGTATTGTAGCTACTCAATAAATCTTTGTTCTTCTGATTGTTTATGATGATGATAATGATGAAAAAGGTAACAAATACAACTTTCTGTTCTTTTCCCACAAGATTCTTTCTCTATTCAGTCTTACTGTGGACAGAGCTACTCCTAAGTCTGGGATGCTAAATGCATTGCCTGTCTGCTACAAATCTCCCCTTTCATATTAATGACAAATATCTAAATGTTCTTTTACAATTAAAGATCTTATTTCTTGAATTTTTTTTTTCAATGCAGTGCAACAGGAAGCCATGACTGATCTGATTTTGGGAAACTTTGAGTGTGCTTCTCTAAGAATAGTCTGATGTTTCTATGGAGATCTTTTTCTTTTTGGAACTAGGAGACTGGGAAATGGTTAGGGAGGAGGAAGATATTTTGGATGGCTAATGTTGACTTGTATATTATACATGGTTTATTCCATTAATATCACAGCAATGGAAATATTTGAGATTTCTACTTCTACCCTTAGACACAACTCCCAGGCTATATTTGACAGCTATTTTCTGTCTTTAAGGCCTCCTATGACTTCCTTTTTAATGTGAGTGTATTTGAATAAACATGTGTTTTGGTTGGGGGATGTTCTAATGATCTAGAAAGAATGACAGCTATAGAATCTTGAAGAGAGCATATGGTGCCTGAGGCAAAAATATTTGATTGGTTAGTTACCATTTGGCTGAAGACTTAGTATTTTGCTTTCCCTGAACTGGCTCCAAAGTGAAAATGAGAAAGGACTCCTCAAAATTCTACCTCAATTCCTAATACTTATGTAATTGCCTAAGCATCTTAAGCCTTTTATGAGTTTGAGTCACTCTGCCTTGTAGGAGAAGTCCTTAACCTGGCTACCATGGATAGGCTTGAAGGTGATTGAGAATTCACTTAAACTGTATGCAAAGGTTGTAAGTGGTTGCAGTTTACTGGGTAGTGGGTCCAGAGTGTCCAAAAGATTTTTAAAATCATCACTGACCCAAATAAGATAAAGAATTACTGTCATAAAAATTTAACTTATAAATATTTCGGATTTGAGAAAAAAATGCCAACTGCTAGGAAGGGAATATAATGAATATAACAAATCTTTCAACCTTGTGTTATCTAACTTCTCAGGAGCCTTCCCAGAGTTATTAAGTTGGTTAAGTAATACCCATTTCCAAGCTGCTTCTTAGCGTGGGACTTCCTACCATCTTGCTACACTTTTGTTATATCTTTCCAGGCTTTATGAGAGCCTAAAAGCAGTTACGGAATTGTCAATACTCCCTTATTATAGATTGATTGTATGTTAGTTCTCAAGGAGATTTTAAAGAGCACTTCATTCTACATAAGAGGGCCAGGATGATCCAAGCTCTTCTTGAAGCACCGAGTGAATACTGGAGTCATGCTTGAGCAGTCATCCTATTTCACCATACAGTTCACCTTTGAAAAATCCAAGGGTAGGGGCACTGACTCCCTGTGCAGTAAAAAATTTACATATGACTTTTGATTCCCACAAAACTTGTATTAAAATAGTCTACTGTTGACTGGAAGCCTTACCAATAATATAAATAGTCAACATATTTTTAAACGTTACATGTATTTTATACTGTATTTTTACAACAAAGTAAGCTAGAGGAAAATGTTCTTAAGAAAATCATAAGAAAAAGAAAGTATTTACTATTCATTAAGTGGAAATAGGTCATCATAATGACCTTAATCCCCATTGTCTTCAGGTTGCAGAGGGGTTTTTAGAAAAACTGGCTTATGTAGGCTGAGGAGGGATTGGTCTTGCTGTCTCAGGGGTAGCAGAAGTAGAAGAGGTGGAGGAAATAGAAGGGGAGGCAGGATTGGCAGGCACACTCAGTGTAACTTTATGAAAATACAACATAATTCCTGCCTGACCTTTTTTGCCTTTTAATTTCTCTAAAAATGTTTCTATATGTTGTCAAACCTTACACCATTTGCTTTAGTTTCAATGCTTGTATCATAGAAGTGTCTATATCATAAAAGAAGTCAAAAGCAGTCTTGAGTAATTGGAACACTTCTGCCCAATTGTCTAACATCAATATGTCTTCTGACACTGCTTCTTTTACGTTTTCTTCTTCATTATCTGGCACTTGTCTGAAAACACTCATCTCCATCAAGCTGTCTTCTGTTAATTCCTCTGATGTGGTGTTCACTAGCTTTTGAATTTCTCTGATATCCATGTCTTGAAACCCCCCTCACCATTATTAGATGCTCACAATCTTTCATGATTTTCTTGGTTTGCTCTGTCATAATCCTGTGAAGTCAAGCACAATGGCTGGACAACATTTTCGCAAGCAGGAATGTATTGTTTGGGGCTTGATGGCTTTCACAGCTTTTTCTGTAACAACAATGGCATCTTCAATGGTGTAATTCTTGCAGACTTTCTTAATGTCCTCTCTGTTGGGATTCTTTTCCACAGTGTTGACAATCTACCTGTGTAATGAAACTTATGGGTCATTGTGACCCCCTGATCTAGAGGCTAAATTAGAGACATTGTTTCTGAGGGCAAGTAGACCACTTTGATGCCTTTGGGGTTGAACTCATGGGGTTCTGTGTTGTCAGGGGCATTGTCCAATATCAAAATATTTTTTTAAAAGGAAGTCCCTTACTGGCAAAGTATTTCCTGACTTCACAAAGCATCCATTCTGGAACTAATCCAGAAAAACCATTCTCACTATCCACACCTTCTTATTGTACAACTGAAAGACTGGCAGCTGGTGTTTATTTTTTCCTTGCAAGCTTTATAGGTAAGGGCAGTCCTGATCATAAACTCAACTGTATTTGCACAAAGCAAGTTAGTCTATCCTGATGTTGCTTCTCTTCTTTATTAATAAATGCCTTCTGTGGCATTTTTTCCCCAAGCATAGAGTACATTTGCCTTCATTAAAAACCTCTTCAGGCAGATAACTTTTCTATTTAATGATTTTTTTTTTCTTAATGGTGTCTGGGAATTCATCTGCTTCTCTTGGTCAGCAGAAGTTGCTTCTCCTGTTATCTTGATATTTTAAAAGCCAAACCTCTTTGGAAAATCATACAACCATCCTTTATTAGCATTAAATTCTCCAGCTTTAGAATTCTCCAGCATTAAATTCGCCAGCTTTCATCTTCCTTTTGCTTTAAGCTGGCATATAATGACTTCACTTTTTCTGGAATCATATTAGAGTCTATATGTATGTCTTTCATATAGCAATCCTGCACCCACATAAAAGTTGCATTTTCAGTATGAGATAAAAAGGTATTTCACAAAAAGTATAAGAGTTTTGTACCTGCTAGAGTAGATGCAGTAACAGCTTCATGAATTTCCTTTTCTTTTGTTTACAATGGTCCTTGTGCTGGTTTCATTTATCTTAAAATGGTAGGCAACTGTAGTTACAGACCTCAATCTGTGATATATATCAAACAATTCAACTTTTTCTTGTCATATCATGACAATTTTTTCTGCTTCTTGGGAGCACTTCCAGTGTCACTAGTAGCACTTTGTACATGTCCCATGGTGTTATTCAAGGTTTATGATACTGTACTAAGCACAATGAAAAATATGTGAGAACCATGAGAGAACTTTTTACTGCTATATGCATTTTTTGGAGAGATGAATTTCCCACATGAGGATGACTAGCCTCACAAAGCACTTTAAGCAGATACTCTCAACACCTGAGCTCACTGCAATAGCAACAGGAGATAGTTTCAAAATCATTATAGCAGTAAAGTATGTACTACAGTTAATTATATATAGTTATGATTTAATATTGCATCTTTATGTTTGCTTATATTTCTTCATTTGTGAATGGGACCGTGAGTGGTTAAGGGTCTGTGTATGTAAGTTTTGATAAATTTAACCTTTTACAACAGTGTTAGGAGATGAGGCCCAGTGAAATGTGATTAGGCCATGAAGGTGGAGAGAATGGATTAATGCCATTATCAAGGGAGATAGTTCATTATAAAAGGGGGAACTTGGCCCTCTTTTTCTCTTTCTTGCCCCTCCTTTGCTCTTCTGTCATGGTAAGACACAGCAAGAAGGCCTTTGCCAGATGTTAGTCCCTTGATCTTGGAATTCCCGTCCTCCAGAACTGTGAGCCAATAAATGTCTGTTCATCATAATTTTTTTTAAATTAACTTTTTATAATAGATCTTTGTATATTTTATAATGAATGATAAAAATAGCCTAATGTCTGTATATATTTTATGAAGTTGTGATGTACCTTTTTCTTAATATTTTTGATATTTCTATGTTATGCAGTTTGTGAGTTTTTTCAAATTGTTATGGATATCTAAAAAATTTTACACTGTACTTATTGAAAAGAAATTCGTGTATAAGTAGAGCTGCATAGTTTCAATTCATGTTGTTCAAGAGTCAACTGTAGAGAGAAATGACAGAATTTTCTTAATTTAGCATATCTTCAAAGTCTCATGTATTGTAAAACAGGAATATATCAAACTAAGACGAGACGTTTTAGGTGGTATCATACTAATGATGCTTATTTACTGTCTTCAGCATAATAGCTATCTAAAAAAATTTTCAGTAATTTTTCATGATTTGTATATATGAAAGACACAAATTAACTCAACATTGATGATTCAAGTTTTTATATTTAGCCAGCTTCATGACTGAAAAAAATAGTGTTTCTTTTTTTGGGGGGTGGAATAAACCCATTTCCTTCTCATTCCTTTTTCTCAGATGACACCAAGCAGATCCATGAACGTAAGTGGAAACCACACCTCTGTGACCATGTTTGTTCTCTTAGGACTCTCAGATGACAAAGAGCTTCAGCTCATCCTCTTTCTAGTTTTCCTGGCAATCTACCTTGTGACCCTGATTTGGAACCTGGGCCTTATCCTCCTCATCAGGATGGACTCTCACCTGCATACATCCATGTACTTTTTTCTCAGTTTCCTGTCATTTATAGACATATGCTATTCTTCTACCATCAGCCCAAGGATGCTTTCAGACTTCTTAAAAGATGAGAAGATAATTTCCTTCTTTGCCTGTGCCACTTAGTATTTTGTTGGGTCCTGGATGGGTCTGGCTGAGTGCTGCCTCTTGGTCGTCATGGCCTGTGACAGATATGTCGCCATTAGCAGTCCTCTGCAGTACTCAGCCGTTATGGTCCCTGCTATCTGTTGGAAGATGGTGGCTGGAGCTTATGGGAGCGGATTTGTTAGTGGCTTAGTTCAAACAGTCCCTTGCTTTAATCTCTACTACTGTGGGCCAAATATCATCCATCATTTCTTCTGTAACATACCTCAGATTATTTCCTTGTCTTGCTCTAATACCTTTATCAGCCAAATGATTGTTTTTCTGGTGGCTAGTTTTGTTGGGTTGGGCTCTTTGCTTGTTATCCTTGTGTCCTACAGTTTTATTGTAGCTTCCATACTGAAAATGTCTTCAACCAAAGGTAGTGCCAAGGCCTTCAATACCTGTGCCTCCCACCTAGTAGCTGTGACTCTCTTCTATGGCACAGCCCTTTCTGTGTACATGCATCCCAGCTCTAGCCACTCCATGAAGCAGGACAAGGTGCTCTCAGTATTCTACGCTACCCTTATTCCCATGTTAAACCCTCTGATCTATAGTTTGAGGAACAAGGAAATCAAAGAGGCCCTCAAGAGGGTGATAAATGGGGCAACACATTTACATTAGTAAGAACAATATTTGGGTAGATATTGCTATCGTTATAATGAAGATAAATGCAAGAATATGTAAGTGACTCTTTGTGGGTCACAAGAATAGCTAGGTAGAGAGAAGAAGTACAAACTTTACTTCCTGGACTTCTGGTGCCATTGTGGTCAGCCACCACAAAATGATCTGTTTGAGACAGTGTCACTGACATTGAATACAGTTTGAAAAGTCAGTTTCCATGATTAGAACCCAGGTAGATTAAACTCTAAAAGGTGATTATGTTTTTGAAAACAGAGGTACTGGTAAATATTATATGTAGAAAAATGACAAGAACCTAGGATTCCATACTGTGTTTTCTTTGTTGGTTTTCTTTTTTTTTAACTTTTATTTTAGGTTCAGGGATATATGTGCAGATTTGTTATATAGGTAAAGTCATGTCATCCAGGTTTGTTGTACAGATACTAAGCCTAGTACCCAATAGTTATTTTTTCTGTTCCTCTCCTTCCTCTCACCCTGCGCACTCATGAGGCCGCAATGTCTGTTGTTCCCTTGTGTTCATGAATTTTCATTATTTAGGTCTCACTTATAGGTGAGAACAATTTAGGTCCCACTTATAGGTGAGAACACCTTAGGTCCCACTTATAGGTGGTATTTGGTTTTCTTTTTCTGTGTTACTTTGCTAAGTATAATGGCCTCTAGCTTCATCCATGTTCCCACAAAAGTCATAATCTCATTCTTTTTTCATGGTTACATAGTATTCCATGGTGTATATGTACCACATTTTCTTTATCCAGTCTGTCTTTGATGAGCATTTATATTTCATGTCTTTGCTGTTTTAAGTAGTGCTGCAGTGAACATCTGTGTACATGCGTCTTTATGGTAGAATGATTTCTGTTCCTCTGGGGATATATTCAGTAATGGGATTGCTGGGTCAAATGGTAGTTCTGTTTTCAGCTCTTTGGGGAATCACCATACTGCTTTCCGCAATGGTTAAACTAATTTATGCTCCCATCAACAGTGCATAAGCATTCAGTTTTCTTTGCAACCTTGCCAGCATCTGTTACTTTTTGACTTTCTATTAGTAGCCATTCTGACTGGTGTGAGATGATATCTCATTGTGGTTTTGATTTCCATTTCTCTGATGATCAGTGATGATGAGCACCTTTTCATATACTTGTTGACCATTTTTATTTCCTCTTTGGATAAATGTACACTCAGGTCCTATGTCCATTTTAAAAATCAGGTTTTGGCAATCATTAAAAAATCTGGAGACAACAGATGCTGGACAGGATGTGGAGAAATAGGAACACTTTTACACTGTTGGTGGGAGTGTAAATTAGTTCAACCATTGTGGAAGACAGTGTGGGGATTCCCCAAGGACCTAGAAATAGAAATTCCATTTGACCCAGCAATCCCATTACTCAGTATATATCCAAAGGATTATAAATCATTCTACTATAAGGACACATGCACACAAATGTTCATTGCAGCACTGTTTGCAATAGCAAAGACCTGGAACCAACCCAAATGCCCATCGATGACAGACTGGACAGGGAAAATGTGGCACATATACACCATGGAATACTATGCAGCCATGAAAAACGATGAGTTCATGTCCTTTGTAGGGACATGGATGAACCTAGAAACCATCATTCTCAGCAAACTGACGCAAGAACAGAAAATCAAACACCACATGTTCTCACTTATAGGTGGGTGTTGAACAATGAGAACACATGGACGTAGGGAGGGGAGCATCACACACTGGGGTCTCTTGGGGGGAAATAGGGGCGGGACAGCGAGGGGTGGGGAGTTGGGGAGAGATAGCATGGGGAGAAATGCCAGATATAGGTGATGGGGAGGAAGGCAGCAAATCACACTGCCATGTGTGTACCTATGCAACAATCTTACATGTTCTTCATATGTACCCCAAAACCTAAAATGCAATAAAAAAATTTTAAAAAATTAAAAATAAAAAAATGTTTTAGATTGAAAAAAAAAAAAAGAAACACCTATTAGTAGTCACTGATCCTCACTCTTCATTCCTTTCTCCCCCTATCCCCTGGCAATCACATTAATCTATTTTCTGTCCCTACAGACTTGCCTATTCTGAGCATTTTACATATATTAAATTATATAATAAATGATTTGTTTTGCTTTGCATAATGTTTTCAATATTTGTTTGTGTCATAGTATATATCCGTACTTCATTCTTTTTATGACTGAATAATACTCCATTAACTAGATTTACCACTTTTGTTTATCCATTCATCTCTTGATAGGTATTTAAGTTATTCAAACTTATTTTTTTCTAATTTCTCTCATAATTCCTTCTTTGACACATTCATTTAGGAATATGTTGGTTGATATTAACATATTTGAGGATTTCTTTTTTTCTGTTGTTCATTCTAATTTCATTCCAATAAGGCTGAAAAAATACTTTGTATAATTTCAAGCCTTTTAAACTTATTAAGATTTATTTTGTGGCCTAGAATATGGTCTATTCTGGATGATAATTTACATCCTCTTAAGACAAACATTCTATTGTTGCTGGGTGGAATATTCTATAGAGGTCTGTTTAGTCTCATTGTTTTGTAATATTATTCAAGTTTTCTATTTCCTTGTTAAAATTCTACCTAGTTGTTCTGTCAATTATTGGTAGTGGAGTATTGAAGTCTTTAACAATTATTGTTGAATTATCTAATTTTACCTTTAGTTTGGTTAGATTTTTCTTCATGTATTTTGGGTCTCTGTTGTTAAGTACATATATGTTCATAATCATTATATTTTCCTGAGGAATTAACCCTGATGTCATTATAAAATGTCCCTCTTTGTCTCTAGTGACAATTTTTATCTTAAAGCTCTCTTTTGTGTGCTTTCTGTATGCTATATTTTCCCCTTTTAACATGTGTATCTTTGAATATAAAACATGTCTCTTGTAGACAGTATATAGTTGGATCATTTTAAAGTCCATTCTTCTGTCTTTTAATTGGGGTAACTAACTACTAATAAAGTAGGATTTATATTGGCCATTTTGCTTTTTGTTTTATCTATGTCTTATGTCTTTTATTTTTTTCTCAATTTCTCAATTTCCTACCTTTTTGTATTAAATAGAGACTTTCTACTACATTTTTTATTCTCTTATTTCTTTTACTGAACTTTTCTGAGTTATTTTCTTAGTCATTGTCCTGGGGATTACAAGTAGCATCTTAACTTAAACAACCTAGTTTAAATTACACTAAGGTAATTTCAGGTGTCCTAATATTTTATTTCACAATAATTTTTTCTCTCCTATTCTTTTGTGTTAGTTTCATAAAAAATATTAATATATCTTTATATAACTCTATCAGCATAATTTTATAATGACCTTTCATGCAGTTTTCTAAAACAGGTAAAGAAAAAAATTAGCAAATAAAAAAGTGTTTATGTTTTTTAATATATGATTAGTTGTACCTTTACTAGTGTTCCTTGTTCCTTTATGCAGCTTTGAATTACTGTACAGACTTCTTTTATTTTAGCCTGAAGGACTCCAAATAGTATTTATCCTGGGTAGGTCTGCTAGCAACAAATTATTGCCATTTTTGTCTTTCTAGAATTCTTTATATTTTTCTTTCATTCATTCATATATATATATATATATATATTTTATTGCACTTTAGGTTCTGGGGTACATGTGCAGATCATGCAGGATTGTTGCATAGGTACATACACGACAATGTGGTTTGCTGCCTCCACCCTCCTGTTACCTATATCCGGCATTTCTCCCCATGCTATCTCTCCCCAACCTCCCTACTCCGCACTGTCCCTCCCCTATTCTCCCACAACAGACCCCAGTGTGTGATGCTTCCCTCCATGTGTCCACATGTTCTCATTGTTCAACACCTGCCTATGAGTCAGAACAAGAGGTGTTTGATTTTCTCTTCTTGTGTCAGTTTGCTGAGAATGATGGTTTCCAGATTCATCCATGTCCCTACAAAGGACATGAACTCATTGTTTTTTATGGCTGCATAGTATTCCATGGTGTATATGTGCCACATTTTCCTTGTCCAGTCTATCACCGATGGGCATTTGGGTTGATTCCAGGTCTTTGCTATTTCTT
>CAUYLG010052023.1:0-73892 GCA_963573385.1 Cacajao melanocephalus | reverse complement strand
GTTGCATTTAGCTTATATACCGCCACTCCACCCCCCCCTGGGTGACCAAACAAACACAATAAATTAAAAAAAAAAAAAAAAAAAAAAAAAAAAGGCTAACATAACAAGGCTGGGCATGGCAACTTAGGTCTATAATCCCAGCACTTTGGGAGGCCAAGGCAAGAGGATTGCTTGAGACCAGGAGTTCCAGACCAGCCTGTGCAACATAGCAAGATCCCATCTCTACAAAAAATAAAAATTAGGTTTGGTGGCGTGCATTTGTAGTCCTGTCTACCACTTGAGAGGCTGAAGTGGGAGGATTACTTGAGCCAGGAGTTCAGGTTATAGTGAGCTATATCATTGCACCACTGCACTCCAGCTTGGGTGATGGAGGGAGACCCTGTCTCTAAAGAAATAAAAATAATTAATATAACAACCACAATAGGTATATACTTGCTCCCTTTTCTCTCAGCTTCTTTTAAAGACATAAAATTATATAAAGTGATAATTATAACAATGAACTGTTGGATTTATAATGTAATATGTATAGCAATACCACAAAAGTGAAGAAAAGGAACTAGAACTCTGTAAGAGTAATATTTCTGTTTCACCACAATTAGTATAAATCTGAAGCTAACTCTTGTAAGACAGAGATATAGTAAGCTTTAGTCAACCATTGAAGAATAACAGAAAAAAAGTGAAAACAATAATTAAAGTAATTTAAATAGCATATTACAAAATAGTCAGTGCAGAAGAAAGTCAAGAAAGAATAGAGGGATAAAAAAGATATGAGACAAAACAGAAAGGAAAATGATAGACAAAATTCAGCTATTTCAGTAATAAAATTAATGGGAATGGATTAAATAATCCAAATGAAAGGCAGAGATTATCAGACTGGATTTAAGAAAACACCTGTAATCCCAGCACTTTGGGAGCCCAAGACAGGTGAATCACTTGAGTCCAGGAGTTCAAGACCAGCCTGGGCAACACAGTGAGACTTTGTCTCTGCAAAAAAGAAACACAATTATCCAGACATGGTGGTGTGTTGCAGTAGTCCTAGCTACTCTGGAGACTGAGGTAAGAAGATTGCTTGAGCACAGGAAGCTCTATGATATATAAAATATATAATATTTTATTAATATATAAATATGTAATATACAAAATAAAAGACAAAAATCACGTTATCATCTCAGTAGATATAAAAAAACTATTTAACAAAATCCAGCACCCTTTTATACTAAAAACAACTAGGAAACAAGGGAACTTCTTCACCCTGAACATCTATGAAAAACTCGCATGAACATCGTAATTATTGGTGAAAGATTGGATGCTTGCCCCTAAGATCAAGAAGACAAGAATGTCTACTCTTACCACTTTTATTAAACATTGTACTAGAGCTTCTAGCCAGATAGTATGGACTGAATGTTTATATACACCCCAAATTTATATGTTGAAGCCTAACCCCCAACATGATGGTATTAGGAGGTGGGGCCTTTGGGAGGTAATTAGGCTTAGATGAGATCATGAAGGTGGAGTCCTATGATGGAATTAGTGCTCTTATAAGAAGAGTAAGAGACACCCAGAGATTCCCATCTCTCTGCTATAGAACAGAATAAGAAGATGGCTATTCATGAGCCAGGAAGATAGCCCTTATCAGAACCCAGCCATGAAACCACTCTGATCTTGGACTTCCCAGCCTCCAGAACTATGAGAAATAAATGTCTCTTGTTTAAGTCACCTAGTCTATGGTATTTAATTATAGCAGCCTAAGCTAAGACACCAGAGTAATTAGGCAAGAAAAAGAAATAAAAGGCATTCAGTTTAGGAAGAAGTAAAATTATCTCTATTCACAGATGACATGATCTTGATGTGTAGAATATCTAAGGAATCAACTAAAAAACTTAGAACTGATAAATTCAGGGTGGTTGCAAGATACAATATCAACATTAAAAAATCTGGTGAATTTCTACACACTAGCAATGAACAAACCAAAAATGAAGTTAAGGAAATCCCACTTAAAATAGCATCAAAAAGAATAAAATACTTAGAAAAAATGAACAGGAGTAATACAAAGCTTATACTCTGAAAACTACAAAACATTGTTAACAGGGGAAATTAAATATCTAAATAAGTAGAAAAACATCCAGTGTTCATAGATCAAAATAATATTGTTAAGATGGCAGTACTCTCCAAATTTACAGATTCAATACAGTCCTTTTCAGAATTCTAGTTGGCTTCATTGTGGAAATTGACAAGCTGATTTAAATTTATATGGAATTTCAAGATACCCTGAATAGCCAGAACAGTCTTGAAAATTGGCAGTCTCATACTTTCAAGTTTCAAAACTATGAAACAATAATCAATACAGTATGGTACTGACATAAAGGTAGACATATATGTCAGTGGAATTGAATTGAGGATCCAGAAATAAATTCATGGGTCTTTGGCCACAATTTTCAACAAGGATGCCAAGACCATTCACTGGGAAAATCATCTTTTCAACAAATGTCACTGGGACAATTGGATAGCCACATTCAAAAGAATAATGTTGGATTACTAGTATTAGTTTCCGAGGGCCACTGCAACAATTATTACCACAAACTGGGTGACTTTTAAAAAATGGAAGTTTATTCTCTCATGTTCTAAAGGTTGGAAGGCTGAAGTCAAGGTGCCAGTAGAGCCACGCTTCCTCTGAAGGCTTTAGGCAAGAATCTTTCCTTGACTCTTCCAGCTTCTGGTGCCCCTTAGCATTCCTTGGCTGTGACTGCATAACTCCAGTCTCTGTCTCCATCTTTGCATGGCCTTATTCCCTATATTCTCATGTGTCAATTCTCTTACTACTTTCTAAGGATATCAGTCATTTGCTTTAGAACCACCTAAATCCAGGATGATCTCATCTCTAAATCTTTAATTACATCTACAAAGTACTCATCCCATATAAGGTCACATTCACAGGTAACTTCAAAGAGATGCTATTCAACCCACTACAGACCTTACTTTATACTGTACTTTTAAAATAACTCAAAAATACATCAAAGACCTAAACATAAGAGCCATAAAAATCTTAGAAGGAAACATAAGGGCAAATCTTCATCACCTTAAACTTGGCAATAGATTATTAGATAGGACACCAAAGCATGAGAAACAAAAGAAAAATAGATAAATATGACTTCATCAAAAGTAAAAACTTTTGTTCCTCAAAGGACACCATCAAGAAAGTAAAAGACAACTCACAGAATGGGAAAAATATTTGCCCATACTGATAAGGGACTGTTACTAGAATATATTAAAAAAAAAACAACTCTTACAACTCTATAATAAAAAGATAAACAGATTTTAATGTAGACAAAGGATCTATATAGACATTTATTTAAAGAAGATGTACAAATTGCAAATAAGTACATGAGAAATGCTCAGTATAATTAGTCGTCAGGGAAATGCAAATCAAAACTACAATAAAATATCACTTCACACACACAGTATGGTAAAATCAAAAGGTCTGAAAATAAGTGTTAACAAGGATATGGAGAAATTGGAATCCTCTCCTACTGCTCTTGGGAATGCAAAAATGGTGCAGCCACTTTGGAAAAGATTACAACAGTTTCTCAAATAGTTAAGCATAGAGTTAACATATGACGTAGCAAGACTACCCCTAAGTATATTTACCCAAGAGAAATGAAAACATAGATCCACATGAAACCTTGTACATAAATGTTTATAGCAACATTATTCTTAATTGCTATAAGGTAGAACAACCCAACGGTACATCAACTGCTGAAGACAAATTTTAGTATATCCATATAATGGAATATTATTCTGCCATAAAAAGGAATAAGGTACTGATACATGCTACAACATAGATGAACCTTGAAAATATGCTAAGTGAAAGAAATCAGTCACAAAAGACCACATATTATAGGATTCATTTCAAGTGAAATTTACAAAAGAGGCAAGTCTATAAATGTAAAAAGTATGTTAGCGGTTGCTTAGGGAAGGGTCAATGAGGAGATAGGATGGTGATAATTAAAGAGTACAAGGCTTCTTTTTGAGGTTGTGATGTTTTAAAACTAACTGTGGTTATGGTTGCACATATCTGTGACTCATCAAAACCATTGAATTGCATACAGTAAGTAGATTGTATGGAACGTGAATTATATCTCAACAAAGCTATTTATTTAAAAAGAGCCTATTGTGTCATTCACCACCAAATAGTATTTATGACTATGCATCGCTAAGGCAACAGATCAGAGAAGGCAGACAAAGAGAAGTGACTAAGATTTTGCCTAATGGTGATTGAGATGGCCGCCAGGAAACTTTTATTTAAAGGACCAAGAAAGTAGAGGTGATTCTTGACTCTGAGTACAAGCCACTTGTTATGTACATTTTAAAACACTACTTTCTGTTTTTTGACCTTGGGAAAAGTTTGCCTAATTACAATGCAATTTTTCTCTAAGTTTATAAATAAAATACAAAGACCTAAATGTAATCTCTTTTCTTTTTCTCCTCCCCAACCCTTGTTACTTTAAAGGGAGTTTACACTGGGAGAGTACTTAGCCTTCAAGAATTATTGGTCCAAGTGGGGAAGTTAAATGCTGAAGCTGTAAAAGGTCAGTGGGCCAATCTTTCATGGGAATTACTTTATGCCACAAATGATGATGAAGAACGTTATAGTATACAAGCTCATCCACTACTTTTAAGAAATCTTACGGTACAAGCAGCAGATCCTCCCCTGGGATATCCAATTTATTCTTCAAAACCTCTCCATATACATTTGCATTAGAGCTCATTTTGACTTGTCATGTCATCACATGCAAAGTTTTTATTTTTTCATTCTAAAAAGCAACTGGTTTTTGTAACTTCATTAGACTTCTCCCTGCCCCATTCGGATGCCTGAGAACAGCTAAGATCCATAAAGTTGGTTCTCTTAGCCATCTTAATGGTTTTAAAAAGCAACAAAATCATCTTTATGTCTAACATAAAAGTATAGAACTATTTGGCATTATTTGTGCCCTCTGTACTTTAGTAGGCTTTGGTAAAATGTGATAAAACATTTGTATAATCATTACATAATTGTTTAATACTTTCTTAAATGTGTGATAGGTGAGTTGCCATACTAAGTTAACAGCTGTGTAATTTGTGCATACTTAAAAGATATGCATATCAGTGTTCTAAGTAATGATAATGGATCCTGTTCAAGGTTAACATAATGTATATATATTTGTTTGAAATATATTTATAGTGTTTTCCAGTGTGCTGTTTTATTTTATCATCAATATTGTCTGAATGTTTTTATAAAAAGCATGTAGTTTCCTTTCATAGACTTCAATTCCTTTCCTTTCATAGACTTCAGTTCACAAATATCCTTTTCAAATATCCTTTTGATGTATGTGAAAGGAGCAGAGTTTATCCCATTCATCATGTGAATATTCACAGGAAGAGCAATGTTAGGGTAATCTGCATATAACTACTAGAGCATAGATATGAATCATTATATATTTCTTTCAACTGAATTTACTGCTTCTGAAAAAAATGATTTACCCAACAGGACTACCAGTCATTAGTTTCTTAAGGTATATGAACTAAAGTCAGAAGGAGATGAGAACAAAATTTTTATAATGTGATCTGAATTTTATTTTCATTCTCTTCTTGCTTAGGAACTTTTTACAGATACATGTAAGGGGGATTAACAATAAATCTGCATCAGTTGAGAGATCAGATTTCTCTAGTTCTTACTTAATTTCCAATTAAATCAACAGGAGGCCCCTAGATTTGTAATAAAGTAATGCATTCTCTTTAGAAATCATTCAAGTTATATGAAATGTACTAGTTAAACTGTTAATATTCCATTTATTTAGTATGTGGACCAATTCACTCTAACAATGTTAAAGGATAACTTTTTGGACCATTTTTCAGATAATGAATTCAAGAGATCTGTATGTTAACCTTTTTTTTTTTTTGGAGGTAATATAGTTATTCAGATTTTGTATTACTCTGAGTTCACATCTCAGACTTACGATTTAATTTACATAATTGAGATTTATTAGCTGTATACCTTTATATCTTCATCATGTAGAAATATTTTCTTATGTCATTAAAAGTACTTCATAATTAACCAGGTTTTTTATTTGTTTTGTTTTTCTTGTTGTTGTTTTTTTGAGATGGAGTCTCTCTTTGTTGCCCAGGCTGCAGTGCAGTGGCACGATCTCAACTCCCTGCAACCTTCACCTCCCGGGTTCAAGCAATTCTCCTGCCTCAGCCTCCTGACTAGCTGGGATTACAGGTTTGCCCCACCATGCCCAGCTAATTTTTGTATTTTTAGTAGAGACAGGGTTTCACCATGTTGGCCAGGCTGGTCTCGAATTCCTGACCTCATGATCTGCCCGCCTCAGCCTCCCAAAGTGTTGGGATTACAAGTGTGAGCCACCGCGGCTGGCTGTAATTATCAGTTGTAATGACAGCATAATATTCTATTGATAGATATTATTTATTAGACCTCTATGCCCCAAATAATGAGAAATTTAAATTGTTTATAGATTTTCACTATGATAATAATGCCAACCTATGCCTTCCCTTAACCTTGCATCCTCCTCAAACTGCTCCCACATCTCCATTTCATTCAGGGCCAAGTTTTCTCTTTCATTTACTTGTCAAACCATTCAAATCTGGATCCCATCTCCACTACTCCCCTAAATTAAAAAAAAAAGTTTTTATTAAGGTCACTATTGACCTTTTTATTATCAAACCAGCTAGTAGTAATTGACACATTTGACCATTCCTTGAATCAGCTTTTGTGTTTTCTTTTGGACTTCCTTGAAACTACATTATCGTTGCTTTCTTCTTATCTTCCTAGCAACCCCTCAATCATCTTTGCTGCTTTCCTCTTCTACCTGACCTCTAAATTTTAGAATTTCTCAATAGTTGATTCTAGGCCCTACTTTGTATTTCTACATTCACCATAGATAATTTCATCTATTTCAAGACTTGAAGTATCAATAAATTGATGATGATCAAATATATGTACCTAACCCAACCTCTCTTCTTACACTGAACCTATATATATTATTTACTTGATATCTTCACTTGATATATTAAAAACTGACTTAGACTTTGAAGGGAAGGTGAGGGTTAAAGAAAGACACACACACAGAAAGAGGGTGGTTTGAGAGCAAATGCAGACTTTAATTTACGTCCAGCATAAAACCTGCAGAAGTAGGAGACCAGCTTAATGCCAGAGCCTACCGCTGCTTACAGACAGGGCATACTTATTGGTATGGATGGGAGGAGTCTGGGCAGTATGGCTTGCTGCCCGGCAGGATATTGATAAATGTTCCCATGTTGAGGTGGTTCTGGCCCTTGTTCTGGTGGCAGGATGTCATTGTGGTGTTCCTTGGGCCTTTGCCCAACAAGATATGATAGGGATGTTTCTTTAGTTGGGCCTTTGTCTGCCTTGGGTCCGGTGGTTAGGCAGGATGCTTTTCACTGCCCGAACACCTGTGAAATATTTCACTTTGATCCAGGTCTGCAAAATAATGGGGAGCTTACAAAATGGTGCAGTTTGGGCTAACACTGACCTTACTGAATTTTCCCTAAAACCTGCTTTTCTACTTCTGACTTTTAGAGGTACATTCATACCAGCTATTTCAGAGAACTAGAAAAGCCAAGCAAAATAATTTTAAAAGTCTGCTTAAGGGTATTAGAGAACCAAAAGACAGTGAAGAATAACATGACTAAGATCTAAGGCAGAATGAAACCTAGAGACCTGAGCTCAATTTTTGGGCTGCTTTTCTCTTAGAAGACATGCCAATTCAGGATAAGGTGGTTGAGAGATGCTAAGTAACACTTATGACAGTCTTGCTGCTGAGTTGGACAAGAACTGGAGACCAAGGCTCTAAGGAAGAAGGGGCGGGGAAAAGAACCTTAGTAACTGACCATACATTGGGTTGTGACCCCAAGGACCATATCCAAATCTTAAGAGTGAAGAAAAACCAGATGCAGTTAGGATCTTCTCACTTCGCAAAACTGGATTAGTGACCCTTGGCTCTAGCCACTACCCAGAGCAAATGTAAATCCTTTCTGGACTGATCTTTTGATCAGTTATTTTTATAACTTTTTACATTTAGTGTTGGAAAGTTATTTAAGGCATCTGAGGAAACAAGGCAACATGATCAAAATCCAAAAGAAGCAACAAAGGATAGGACAGAGCCACAGGGGATCCAGATAATGAGCTACTCAACACAGGGTCTAAAATTACTATGTTTAGTGTGTTTAAAGATCTATAACACAAGACTGAGAATTTCAGCAGAAAATCAGAAACTATATAGAAGAATCAATTGACAAGTCCCAAACTTAAAAGCACATTAATCAAGTTTAAGAAATCAGTGAATGGATTCGATAGAAACTGGATACAGGGAAGTAGGAATCAGTGAACTAAAAGTTCTGTCAGAAGTAAATACCATATGTGAAAAATGAAGAGACAAAAGAAGATACAGTAGAGAGAATAAGAGACATGGAGTTAACATGAGAAAAATCTAACATACACATTACTGGATTTCCAGAAGGAGAAGAGAGAATATAGCAGAAGCAACCTGTGAGGAGATAATGACTGAGAATTCTCCAAATTTTTAAAACACATCAAGACCTGCAAGATCAAAGAATGATAAATAAAAACAAAATTACATCTTAGCACATCCTAAGAAAAAATAAAACACAGAAGAAAATCATTAAAGGAGCTAGATGTAGTAAAAGACATTACTTTTAAAGGAGCCATAATTTTATTAAACTGACAGCTAACTTCTCAACAGAAAATACGGGAACCAGAAATCAATGGAATGATATTTTCCAGTTACTGAAAGAAAATAACTGCAATTTTAGAATTCAATACCCAAAAACAATTCTTCAAGAATGAAGCCAAAGGCACTTTCAAACACAATAAATTTAATAGCAGATTGCCATTAAAGGTAACAGGAAAGGGTACTCTTCAGACAGAAGGAAAATGATCCCAGAAAAAGGTTAGGGATAAAAGTAGGAATTAACAGTAATTTAAAAAAATAATATACAATTAAATCTAAGGGAACAATAACTATATAAAATAGTCTCAGAGGTTAAAATAAATAATGTTAAAACATATGACAATAATATATAATTTTGGTGCAGGAATTCCAAGGTCTTTAGAATTATCAGAAAGAAGATAAAAGTATAAGTAATATTAGACTTTGCTTTGTCATCTATAAGGTAATCACTAAAAGAACAGCAAAAAGCAAAATAATCATATAACTACAACACTAATACAGGGTGAAAGTGGAATAATAGGCAAAAAAGGAGAGAAAATATAAAACAAATAGGGCATAGAAATCAAATGGTAGATTAGGAGACTTAAATCTAAATATCAGTTACAACATTCATATGAATAGACAGTGTACCAATTAAATGCAAAGATTATCAAAGTGAAAAGAAAACCCACAAAGTACCTTTATGCAAGAGATGCCTTAAATATAGGAGTACAAGGGTTGGAAATAAGAATAGAAAAAGTTATAGTATGAAATATGAAAAAAATGATGGGGCAGGAGACTTTGGTGGCTATCCCAACATTATTCAGTGTAGATCTTAAGGTGAAAAGTATTATAAAAATTGTCTCTCTCGACAATTTGTAATGATAAAAGATTTGATTCACGAGAAAGTTTCAACAGGTCTAATAATGATTTAACAATATCGCCTCAAATCTTTAAGCAGAAATGAACAGAACTAAAATGAGAAAAGACAAAGCTGCATTCCAGATTTTAATATATTTAGTAACAGATCAGCAGCCATGCAAAGATACGTAAATATGTAAAGATTGGAATAATATTTTAAAACTTAACCTAATTGGCATATATAAAACAGAATACCAGACAACTGCAAAATACACATTATTTTCAAATGCAGGTAGAATATTTATCAAAACTGACCATATTCTAAGTCATAAGGATGGAATATATTCTTTGGCCATGTTTCATTCACTTAGAAATCAATAGCAATTTCAAAAATAGAAAATTTCTATTAAGTTTATAAATTAAGAAATATACTTCTAAATAACTCATGGATCAGACAGCAAATTACAATGTAAATTAGAATATATTTGAACTGAATAGTGAAAATGCTATTTTCAATATAAATGTGTCAAAACTTACAGTAGACACCTAAAGCTATGCTTGGAAGGAAATTTATAGTCTTAAATGCACATTTAAAAAAAAAAGACTGAAAATGAACCTAGAAGTTAGCTCAAAAAGTTCTAAGAATAGCAAATTAAACCTGAAGAAAATAAAGGAAATAAAATTAAAAAGATAAGAACAAGAATTAATGGAGTAGGAAATGAAGATAAAGTGGATCAACTAAGCCAAAAGTTGATTCTTTCAAAGGATAATTGATAAGTATCTGGTAGACTGAAAAAGGAAGAAACACAAATAACCAGTATCAGGAATGAAAGGATATTACAAATCCTACAGTCATTTGACAAAATATGTACACAACTTCATACCAATAATTTGGAAATTTTAGATGAAGTGAACAAATTTTGTAAAATATGGAAGAGCCAAAATTGACAAATGAAAAAAAATAGAAAATTTGAGTAGTTCCCTATCTGCTAAAGAAATGGAACCTATAGTTACTTTATTTACTTTTCCATAATGAAAACTACAAGGCTAGATGGATTCGTCAATGGAAAGACAATCTTTAATTCTTACAAAGAGCAGTAGAAATACAGGAACCCTCCCCAACTCATTTTATGATGCCAGAAAATCTAGATACCAAAACCTGGCAAGGACTTTATGAGAAAGGGACCTATTTCATTCCCCTCAACATCAATGCAAAAATCCCAAACAAAATACTAGCAGACTAAACTACACACACACACACACACACACACACACACACACACACACCCCTACACACACGGAATAATAAATCACAAGTTGGGTTGAAAAACCTCACTGAAAAAGTGAAGTTGGTGTGATAGTTGAAAATCAATATCATTCAACACACTAACATAATGAAAGGAGAAAAATATTTCAGTAGATCCAGAAAAGATATTTGATAAACCAGTATTCACTCATAAAAACTTGCTTTTTAATATTCATCTTTATTATTCTTATCTTGAGTTTCCACATAAGATCTTCTGGGTCAGCGATAGATTTCTTTTTACTCAGGGTAATTAAGTGCACCTGCCCACCTTCATGCTAGTCCATATCCCCAGGGCAACCTGATAAGAACTCATGGGATTTTTGCTATGTAAGGGGCCAAACACTGCATAGGCAAGGGACAGGGAAAATTATTTTTCCCTACTTTTAAAAACGAAAGAGGCAGCTGTCCTCTTCCCCCGACCCGAGAGAGTCTCCTTTTACTCTTGTCTTGAGGTAGACAAAAAAAAAGTCTCTCCAAAAGCCAGATAGCCAGCCCCATGTGTCTCCTAGAGCTGTCTCCTACATCCCAGGGAATATTTAGGAAGCCAAAATGTTAGAAAAGAGGAAAGATCTCAGTACAATAACCTAAGTTCCCACCACAAGAAACAAGAAAAAGAATAGCAAAATAAACACAAAGCAGGCAAAGGAAATAACCAAGAGCAGAAATGAATGAAACTGAAAATAGAAAAATACACAAAATACTGGTTCTTCAAAAACAAGAAAATCCATAAACCTGTAGAAAAACTGATAAAAAGAAAAAACACAAATCATTATCAAGAATGAAATGAAGAATATCACTACAAATCAGGCAGTCATTAAGATAATGAGGAAATACTGTAACTTTCAGCTTATGCCACTTGACAACTTAGAAGAAATAATCTGATTCTTGAAAACCAAAAACTAGTAAAACTCAACCAAGATAAAATAATCTGAATATCCTACAACTGCTAAAAGTCTTTTTCAAATTAATTGTATCATTTACATTCCTGCCAGCAGTTTATGTGTACAAAGTGTGTGATTACATTTATATAAAACGATAAAATGCAAATTCATCCACAATAATGCAAGCACATCATTGGTTGCCTGGAATGAGATGGGCAAGGGGAAATGATTACAAAGAGGCAAAGGGAAACTTCTGGGGCTGATTTATGTGTTTACTCTCCCTATTGTGGTTATGGTTCACAATATGTAGCCACTGGCAAAACTTACCATATTGTATGGTAAGTTTAAATATGTGCAGTTTGTCATACATCAATTATACTTCAGTAAAGATGTCAGAAATAACAGGAAATTCATTAAATCTGCCTTTGAATTACTGATTGTGACTCAGGTCTCATGTGGCTTACTTGTGAATCCAGTAGTTGAGCAGACTAACTTTAAAGCCATCGCTTCTGCTAACTTTTACCAGCTCACCTGCTGTCACCTTACACAATCCCAACTGTGTTTCAGCTTTGGACTAATGAACACACCATTTCCTTCCTACGTAAAAAGACCATTCAGGATAATGATTAAGAAATACATCAATGCAGAATAATAAATACTTACAAAAAAGTTAGATGTGAACATTTGGTTTTTACTGCCCTTGACTGTCTTTGACAAAATGCACTTTGACATAAAGCTGCCTTTTCCATCTTGTGCTGTTGACAAAAGAGCCTAAAAAAGAAAGAAGCTGGGTACAAAAAATCACATGCCATAGAAAAATATCATACACAGGCTGGAAGCAGTGGCACTTTGGGAGGCCAAACTGGGTGGATCATTTGAGGTCAGGAGTTTGAGACCAGCCCCAACGTGGTGAAACCCGGTCTCTACTAAAAATAAAAAACTTAGCTGGGCATGGTGGTGCAGACCTGTAGTCCCAGCTACTTGGGAGTTGAGGCAGGAGAATTGCTTGAACCTAGGAGGCAGAGGTTGCAGTGAGCCGAGATGGTGCCACTGCACTCCAGCCTGGGTGACAGAGTAAGACTCCATCTCAAAAATGAAAAATACCATACAGAAGAATAAAAAGATTTTATTTTATATATACCTCTTCTACTGTGCATTGGCTGGAGTAGTTGAACAGACATCGGCAGGCACAATGCTAGGCAGGCACTAGAGACTCAGTGATGAATAAAACAAAACTGATCTGGAACCTGGCCTCCTGAAGCTTCTCTTAATCTGTCTGTATTCCTTTCTTTCAAGGCCCAGTGCAAGTGACACCTTCACTAGGAAGGGCTTCCACACTATTCTATCTGCAGATCTCCCTTTTCCTGAACTATTCTGCTTATAGTCTGTACCAGGCCACATGACATATGTCATTTTGTAGCATTCTAGAATTATTCCAGTCTTTTCATTTTTATAACTGGTGTGTTGTATTCAATAAATAATGTCATTATTCCCGTTTTAATCACTGGTTATGCAAGAGTCCTCTCTATTTTATCCCCATAGTGCACCCCCATTTTCCTCCCCATCTTAAGTAATCATTACAATACCTAAATATACATCTAATGTGTATATTAAGGTTGTATGTTTTCTTGCAAAATGAGCACTATCTTCTGTGCGCATATATTTGTGTATGTGAACAGAATTGTGTTAGTGTTACTTCTTCACTCATTACCATGCCTCTAGAACATATCCATGTTCTTATGTATACATTTATTCCATTGCTTCTACCCGCTATACCTCACGGTGTACCTCCACCACATATCATCTTCCCCGTTTCCCAAGGACAGCCACCTGGGTAGCTTCCAACTTGCCTAACAAATATTCTACAGTTATTTTATGTATATTACTTTGGGTTCAGCTAAATTGTGAACTGCTTGTAGATAAGGACCATGTTTTTCTTTACCTGTTACTCCTAATGATTTTCTATTAGTGCCTGTGCATGGTTTCTCCTGTAAGGTGTTAAACATTAAATTAATCATAGTAGAAGTAAAGAGTTGCCAGTGGAATCTTCCTGAGCTAAGTCTAATCATCGCTTTACCCCTTACTAGCTTTGTGACCTTGACCTTGGAAAAGTAAAACCTTGTTGCCCTTTTTTCATCTATAAAGATAGATAATACCATCTATCTTAGTGGGCTGTTATGAGGAATGAGTTAATTAATACTAAGCACTACAGTACAGCGTAAGACATACAACAGGTATTTCCTGTCAACTTTTCTAAGAAAGTATAAGCATCTTGGAGGTAATATTTCTAATAATTCTTTGTATCTACTCATTACCCGTCACTCTGCTTGGTATGAAATGTTCCATACATTTATGTTGCTATGATTTGGATGTTTTTGTCCCCTCCAAAATTCATATTGAAACTTAATAATCCCCAATGCAGCAGTATTAAGAGATGTGGCCTTTAAGAGGTGACTGAGTAATGAATGGGATTAAATGCTCTTTTAAAAGAATTTTTCCCCTCTTGCCCTTCTGTCCCTTCCACCATGTGGACACACATTCCTCCACTATGGAGGATGCAGCAATGAGGTGCCATCTTGGAAGCAGAGATCAGCCTTCACCAGACACTAATTCTGCCGGTGCCTTGGTCTTGGAATTCCCAGCCTCAAGAGTCATGAGAAATAGATTTCTATTGTTTATAAATTACCAAATATGTGGTATTTTGTTATAGCAGCACCAACAGACTAAGACATGTTAAATGGATTACTATAATTCCTTGGTCAGATGTGTGTTAACTTAGATTTTAAGCATATGTGCTAAAGTATTTTAAAAGGTTATCTTATCAAAGAATATAGTATGAGTTAATACCTTTTTTGCAAGATTCATGGCAATCTATCTTTTATTATTTATTTTTTATTTCATTACATGTTGAAAGCAAAGTCATATCTATTAAAAAGTAAAATCACAAATTAGTCTCAGATTATTCAGAAGCATAAGAAGATTGCTGTTTTCATGTTTTCCATTTCTCCCTCCAGTGACTTGAAAAGTACAGGTGCTCTTTTCAGTCACGTTTTCTTTTAAAGATACTAATATAAGAAGAGTCTGCATCCTGTAAAAGAGGGACAAAAATATGAATCAGTAACTACTCCTATTTACCCCAGATTTTAACATTTAAGTCCTTCTGTTTTGAGGAGCTGTATCACTATGGTTCACTATTAAGAATCCTTGTAAATGTTGAGAAACTACTTAAATTAGAATTAAAAAATCATAGCCAAAATTCTAGATGCATGCAAAATTATCTCCAATGAATTTAGCATCATCTCTGGTTTAGAGGAGGGATAAACAGCACTGGACTGCAATGCTAATTTCTCTATAATGACTTTTCTGGATCAGCATATCATTCCTAAACTGACTTGCCCTAATAAATAAAAGGAATAAGTCAGATTTTGTAGAATTGAAATATATAGGAGATAACTCTTTAAAATTATTTGTGAACTTTTTGTATATTGCTTAAGGAATAAAACAAGGCAATGTGATAATCTCCAAGACGTGATTTTTTTTTGGGAAGATATGCATTTACCACTTCCAAAACTTTGCACTAAGAAAGAGAAAATAATGATAATACAAAATTCAGTGTAGCCACTGTTCTTGATCCCTAAAAATAATAAAGATTCATAAAAAACAAAGTTCCAGACACAATGTTCTTAGACTAAGGAAGCAAATTCTAGTTAACAAGTACTATTAGCTTGAAATAAGCTATACTGGCATTTTGTTAACTTAGATGCTTATAAACATAATAAGAAAAAAAAAAAAAATATATATATATATATAAAATAGAAAATAATGGGAGAGAGGGAGGGAATGTGTTCTCTTTCCAGGTCCACAAGGGGGTGTAGTTTTAAGAGCAAGAATTTCCTAGCGCTATGCCCCTCTCCCATCTCTCTCCTTCTGGGAGATTTAACAGTTTATGTTTAAATTTCATGGGCACGGGAAGAAACAAAAAGTCAATCAATCACTCCAGCATAAGTTCTGAGGAACTCCTTTCATTGGCCTGGGGTCTTTTAGAGAAGGTGGGGGTTCCTCCCAGGTTAAAAGTCCCCTTCTCCCACACCCCTTTGGACTCCATGTTTGGGTCCCCTTCCACGAACACTCCCTTAGTGGAAGCCATCTTTCTCTCTCCTGGATTTCCCCTCTGGAGCTCCCTTCCAGACTCTCTGGAGGAAGCCTGTCTTCCCCGCCTAAACTCCATCTCTCTCTCTATTCCCTTCTACTCTCAGTGTGGAAGCTGCTTTCCTCTCCTGGATTCCATCTTTCTGGATTCTCTCAGTGTGAGAGTTAGCTGTTTCTCTCTCCTCCTGTTTCTCTCTCTCTTTAAATAAAATCACTTTCTACAAACACTTTTGAGTCTGGCATTTACTGTGCACTGCGTCGTGGTCCCCTCTGTCATTCTTGAGGGCAGGAGACCAAGAACCTGGAAAACATCCTCTCAGGGGAGCTGAGGGCACCCTGAACCCCAATATTACAAGAGGAAGAGTACAGACTGTAAAGAATGAGGTATTACGTTGTAAAAATTGCTTTGGAAAATGACAGAATGCCCAGCTTATCATAAAAAAGAGTGACAAAGTAGTAATATCATATGATAAGCAATATTTCAAAGATGGTGGTAGGAAGAAAAAGGCCATCAAGTTTTTAGAAAAGCCTAGGTGTAAAAAAATGCTAGATTTGCTAAATGATGTTTATATTTTACAGTTAGACATTCTCTAAACAAAACAACCTTCATATGGACATTTCTGGAAGTACTACTACAGTGGGACTTACATTCTCTAGTCCCTAGTCCCTCTTTCCCCTCTGAAAAAAATCACATCTATAATGTGTTTTTTCTCTGCCCTATTATTTAAATTGAGAATGAGAACCATACAGACATTATAGAAAATGTGGAAATTCCTCAAAAAATTAGAATTACCATCTGATCCAACAATTCCACTAATGGGTATATATCCAAAGGAACTGAAATGAGTATCTTGAAGTGATATCTACACTCCCATGTTCATTTTAGCATTACTCATAATAGCCAAGATATGAAAACAACCTAGGTATCGTTAGTGAATGAATGGATAAAGAAAATGTGTGTGTGTGTGTGTGTGTATGGAATATTCGTCCACACTGGAATATTTTTTAGCCATAAAAAGATGGAACTACTGCCATTTGTGAAAACATGGATAATTAATGAACATTACTGCTAAGTGATATAACCAGGATACAGAAAAACAAGTACTGTATGATTTCACCTACGTGGAATCTAAAAAAGTCATAGTCAAAGCAGACTAGAATGATGGTTGCCAGGAGCCAGAAGATGGGGAAAAGGGGAGATCTTGGTCAAAGGGTACACATCTGTTAAAACAGATGCATGTGCTATGTAATACTCACTGGTTTTACCTCATTCCTGAAGTACTCTGCACATCTAAGATGTTCCTATGTCCCTGTCTAAGGAAATATGTGGATTACTCATTCTTTCAACACCCATTATTTGCAGCAATTAGTTGGGGAATATTATTAACTATTTCTGAGAAACTGTGACCCTCAAAAGAATTTAGTGGCCTCACTGGCTCACACCTATAATCCCAGCACTTTGGGAGGCCAAGGTAGGTGGATCGCCTGAGCCCAGTAGTTTTGAGTCTAGCCTGGGCAACATAGCAAAAACCTGTCTCTACAAAAAATACAAAAACTAGCCAGGCATGGTGGTGTGTGCCTGTAGTCTCAGCTACTCAGGAGGCTGAGGTGGGAGGATTGCTTGATCCTGGGAGGTGGAGGTTGCAGTGAGCCATGATCGTGTCACTGCAGACTCCAGCCTGGGCAACAGAGCAAGACCTTGTCTCAAAGAAAAATGGTAGAAATTTTCAGTTATAAGATAAATAACATAACTTACAAATCGAAGGACCTAATGTATACATGGTGACTATAGTTAATAATACTGTATTGCATATTTGAAATTTTCTAAGAAAGTAGATCTTAAATGTTCTCACTATACAAAGGTAACTCTGAGGTGACAGATGTGTTAATTAGCTTGATTGCTGTAATCATTTTACAGTGTATATTAGATCATCACAATGTATACCTTAAATATATATAATTTTTGTCAATTATAAATAAAGTTTTTGATCATTAAGGAAGCTGAATATCCTGCTATATCTAACTCAAGATGAGAAGGGGGAAAAAGCACAATAGCTAACACTTTATAATACTCCAAGTTATGTTTTAAGTGCTTTTCATATATTAAACTCATGTAATTCCCGTAACAATCCTGTGACTAGGCACTATTACCATCATTAATCTCCACCTTATATTAATAGATGGGGAGACTGAGTGACAGAGAAGTAACTTGCTTTAAGGGCATGTGGCAGAGCTGGGATTTGAACTCAGGTAGCCTAGCACCAGGCTGCATGCTCTTTGCCAGGAGGCTGTCCTTCCTCTCTAATGAGGTGGCCTTTCCCTCCCAACTCAGTCTATTACTTGGCACAAAGCCACTGCATCAGCTGTCCTCCAGATTTAAAATTCAGGCATAATCTTTGATGAAGCTCTACCTTTAGAGTTTCTACCCACACTACCAAGTCCCAAGAATACCAAAACACTCATAAGTGATTTGGCCCAAAGTAAACTGTTCCACATTACTACTTGGTAAAAAATGAAAAGCCCCTTTGTTATTTTTCACACTCTGGACGTTTTAGTGTGTCATGACCCAGTCTGATAACGTTTTAAGTCTCTTAAGCATTTTGTTGTGTTTTTAACTTTTTTCTCCCAATTCATTTTCACTGTCCTGCAAAGAGTTGGAACAGATTAAATGTCTAACAATTTGTGGATTGCTTTATTATTTGCAGGTATGTATAGTATGATACTGTTTTATAATTCTCTTTTTATCTATCAATCCCTATTGATTAATTTCTAAAAGAAGGTGGTAGCAAAGTATATCAAAGGCTAGCAATAAAAACCATGCTCAGCAATAATCTTTTGCTGCATAATCATCTATAATTTTTGGTCTAATTCATTACATTTCCTATACTATCTATAAACTAAATTCTTTTGAGGGTCACAATTTCTCAGAAATAGTTAATAACATTCCCCAACTAATTGCTGCAAAGAATGGGTGCTGAAAGAATAAGTAATCATATTTCCTTAGACAGGGGCATAGGTACATCTTAGCTGTGCAAGGTACTTCAGGAATGAGGTAACCAATGAGTATTACATAGCACATGCATCTATTTTAACAATGCAATAAGTGCTTTGACAGGAAAGCACAGGGGCTGAGATGCACCTGGTCCTGGGGAGAAGTGGGAGGGAAGGCCAGGTACCATTCCAAGGAGGTGACACAGGAGCTAAGACTGGTAGGATGGGTAGGAGCTAGTGGGGAGAAACAGTAGGGAAAGAGCATTTTGACACACACACTGGTCAAACTGTAAGTATAGAAGAAAAAAATGCAATCTTTGATTTGATTTTACCTTGTAAAACACTTCTTTCTCTAAAACTAGTAATAATTTATAGTAAACCAACAGATAATGCATGGGGATAAAATACTTTTTATATATTTTATATATATATATCTCATTGAGATTGGTGGAGAGTTAGGTTTTTTGTTTTTGAAACAGAGTCTCACAGTATCATGCAGGCTGGAGTGCAGTGACACCATCCTGGCTCACTGCAACCTCTGCCTCTTGGGTTCAAGCAATTCTCATGCTTCAGCCTCCCGAGTAGCTGGAATTACAGGCGTGCACCATCATGCCAGGCTACTTCTTGTATTTTTAGTAGAGGTGGGGTTTTGCTATGTTGGCCAGGCTGGTCTTGAATTCTTGGCCTCAAGTGATCTGCTTTGGCCTCCCAAAGTGCTGGGATTACAGGTATGAGCCACTGCACCCAGCCAGAAAGTTTAACACTGGAAAATTCTGTAGCTTCCTGCAAGATTGATACATATTATTTAGAAACTTAGAAATTGGTCTTACCACACCACTCTTAAAGTTCTCAATCCTTTTCTTCCCCATCTTGTTGGTTATCCACCAGGCCCAGGTTGGCATGTATTGCCACAAATAAGCCACTACCAAGAAAGGATGTTCTGAGATCCAAACTTCTTTCAAATCATTAGCCATGCTGATTAACATCAGCCGCACACAACGACTGGTTGCCATCTTGTAGGATTGATCTCCACCATTGCCTACAGTCTAAGAAAATTTAAAAATTAAGTGAATTTATCCAAGCGATTTCACAGAACTTTAAGCTAGAAAGGACTCAAATGCCATCTAGTTGAGTGGTTCCTTTAGTGGAGCTTCATGCCCCTTAGAAGTCTCAATAGGTACTAATGGAAGTTTATAAACTATTTGTAATGTTTCAAAAAGCCTAACAGAAACCACAAGCTTACCAGATAATACAGTGCAGGCTAACTAAAAGATGAAGATTCTTTCCTTTTAATTAGAATTGCATCATCTTAATGTGCTTAATGACAGTTATCACTTTAGTAATAAAAATCAAACTATTAATGCACTTAGCGCATGAAATTCCATAAACAATTTTCATAATAGCAGTTGTTTTGTGAATAATTCACAAAAAAGCAGTTCTAAGACAAAAACCCTGATATACAGTGATAAAACACCAATACTTAAAACTAATATATAACTAGTAAACATTCAAATTATTCCCAACTAGAAATTTTTACCTTTGTGACTTCTCCAGCTAGGGAATTCGCCACAATATTTGATTGCACAGGTCCCGGGCAAATGTTAGAAACTATTATACCTGGGTATGTGGCAAGTTCCATTCGAAGACTATTAAAAAAACCCTAACAGGCCAAAAAAAGGAAAAAGGCAAATAAATACAGACACATATCTCATGATTTATCAAAATATGTTCTAAAATTTGCAAGTAAAGGACAGGTAGAGTAATCATGCAAGCTTACTAGGCACTTTCAACTGTAGGCTGGAGGCAATCTAGAACAAACATTCTCAGCTCTTTCCAGGTATAAATGGTTCACCCCCTTTGAGAGTGATAGCTCTTGCCATCAATGATTTTTATGGTAGGCATGCACTAGATAGGTAAAAATCTATCCCTGAAGATTCTGATATACCCTCTTCATACCAGTCCTCCTCTCCCCACTCCAAAAAGGGTGTATGTCCTCCACTAAGAATCACTGAGGTCGGGTTTCTATTTATTCCCCAAAGTGGTCTAAAGTTCCAATTTTGGGGCAAAGGTAAGGAAGATGGGATTAGTACTTCATAGAAAGTATCACAAGAATGAATTCAACTTTTTCCATTTGTATTACTATTTTAACAGAATTAATTCATTTCAGCAAACATTTATCTTTTTTGGGTAATGAGGGTACATGGCTAACTAAAAATGTAATATGATTGCCTACTGAATGACTTATGTAAAACAGATTAGACCTTCTACACTTAACGATACTGGCCATTTCTAAACCAATGGGGAGTAAACAGAAATCTACTGCCTCTCATCACTTCCTAAATTAGGAAATGTTCCAAGACATTGTTATAAGGCTGAGTTATCCATTGAAAAGCCTAAATAGCTAACCCACAGTACATCTGTATATGATGCAAAAATATTAAACAGTTATCAACCCTGAAATGCTGACCCCAACAAACGGGCTATGAGAATTTATGATGAGACACCGATACAGTGCCTGACTCAGCAATGACCCCCCAACACACACAAAAAAATGCTGGGTAAATGAATGGAAAACTCACATAACTTTAATGTTCTGCCTCTCTGTAGCAAAAGAGAGAGGACACCAAGCAAGCCAATACATCAGATACTAAAACCTCTCCTTGTTTGAAATCACATCTAGTATAGTGTGTAAACTTTTCAATGATAAACAATTTAATTCTGTAGCTTACTAAGAATCTGAGAAGGAAATGTGCTCTTCAAAAAAAGCTTCCTGGTAACAGTCTCAACCTGCCACATTTTATCATAGTATCAAATCTAGTAATAAAATAATGAGTCTTGGAGGGCAGGCCAGACAGCTCATCTGTGTTTACTGAAAGCATTCTGCAAATCTTATGAGATACATGGTGCCAAACAGATGGGTGGGTGTCCTCCCTCATCTGCCTGCCTGAGGCTTGCCCAACTGCTCTACAGGAAGTGAGTGATGCCCGTTACTAAATATGAGGAAATCATCAGTATAGCATTCTGCTTCATCGCTCTCTGCAATCGTCTGCACTTTGCAGCAGAAAAAAGATGTCCTAAAGAACCAAAACCAAATTTTCATGAAACCACAATGACCATGTAGCTATTGGTTGTCATTATTGCAACAGTGAAATATTCTACTTAAACTGACTTCAACAGCATTAAATATACATTTTGTGAATTCTTTAATCATTCTCTTCCTATTGGCCTTATTATTTCTTTATATCCAGTCTGAAGCCACCATTAAAAATTCATCCATTTCTAATATTTATACCTCGTAAGTTATGCAATCCAAATCAAGCTTGCTTCTTTGCCTCTGCCTTGACTAGATTTTCTTCTTCCAATGAAACCAGAGTGAATACAGTCAAAAGTTTTCCATATCCAGTAGGGATATGAGACCAGGAATAATCATCCTGTGGGATGTACCTGTTTCTGATTTGCATGTATAATTAGACCAGGCAAAATAAATACCCACAACAAGGGGGACGGAAAAGAAGTCACAGAAATGGTGAGGAAAAAGTACATCCTGAAATGTATGTAGAAGAAAGGATAAGTAGACCCCAATTTTCCATGAAGATGTGGTAGGAATAAGGGTAAGGTGAAGAGTGACATGTTGACTAGATGATACACTTTTTGAGGCAGAAATCATATCTTTTCATCTTAATATCCCCAGGGTCTGTTGTAGTGCATGGCACAATGCAGTGCTCGATACCTATTTGTTCAACAAGTTAGAGGCATGTGGGGATCAAGTCTTTTTTAGCATCTACTGGGGGTGTCCTCTACCAAAGGGCCCCTTAGGTCTCTGTCTCCCCACATCACTTCCCAGTTCCAAGGGCCTCACACAGTGATGGCAATATCCCCACATACACAATTAAGTCAGTTCTATTAGAGTTGAGTTTGAGTAGCCTTACCCGAAGGGCATGCTTGCTGGCACAGTATCCACTGGAAAGAGGTGCAGCTATGATACCCAGGAAGCTATTCACAGTAACAATCTTTCCTTGCTTCCTCTCGATCATGTAAGGCAGAACACACTTTGTCAAGGACACTGTTCCTAAGTAGTTAAGCTCTATTAGCTTTCTGTAGACATCCAAGCTGGTATCCATGCACAAAGAACGCTGGGATGCTCCACCATTGTTGACCAAAATGTCGATCTAGTTAAATAAAATCAGAAAAGGGGCATTTGGGGGATGTCCTGTGGATAGATTGATGGAATTCCTAGGGATAGTTGGTTATATTGTTAATGTGAAGAATCAATGGAACAATGGTATATTTCCAGAAGTCACCAATTAAAAAGATAAAATAAAAACCTGAATTTACCTGTGGAATTAAATTCCTATTTTAAGTGACTTTTTATGACAGTTAAAAATCGTCATAAAAACAAAAGCAGCCGGCCAGGCGTGGTGGTTCACACCTGTAATCCCTGCACTTTGGGAGGCTAAAGCGGGCAGATCACAATGTCAGGAGTTCAAGACCAGCCTGACCAACATGGTGAAACCCTGTCTCTACTAAAAATACCAAAATTAGTTGAGCATGATGGTGCACGCCTATAATCCCAGCTACTCAGGAGGCTGAGGCAGGAGAATCGCTTCAACCCAGGAGGTGGAGGTTGCAGTGAGCCGAGATCGCACACCTCTGCACTCCAGCCTGGGCAACAAAGCGAGACTTCATCTCAAAAAAAATAAATAAAAGCAGCCGTGAATTTTTAGCTTCTTTTGTGCTACAGGAAGGAATTTGTACTTGTTAAGACATGAATAGTACTAATTCTATAACTCAGAAATTAAGGGGCCTAATTCACGGGCCTGATCTCACTGCATGGACCCCACTAGCCTAAAGCTCTTTGGGTGATAGCACCATGGATTGGAATCTCTTCTGCAGTTACTTCAAAGCAAGACTGTATCAATATAAGATGCTACTTACTCTACCAAACTCCTGGAGAACAGCTTTAGTAGCCGCTTCATGGGAACCAGTGTCAGTCAGGTCAAGGGGCAAAACAAGTATATCTTTTTCTTTTAAATTGCTATTCTCTAAATAAAGACAAAAATTTGTGTAGAAGTCATTCCAAAGTTCAATCAAACTCCTTGCTGCTCCCTATGACAACGTCTTATCAGACAAAAAGCTCTCTGGCCTCACAGGAAGTAGAATGGCACACTTCAACTTGAATATACAGTCTAACTTTACAACTTGATTTCTGGCAGAATAAAATCAGTAAGAAGCTCAGAGTCCTACAGTCAAATGACATATAGAAGCTTCTCTCCAGAAGCTAAGGATTCCTGGAGGTAAACAAGGAAAAGGACACAAGCCTGAAATTCCCAACCAAGAAACATGCTGCCGAGTTGTAGCTGGCTCTTTCTGTTCATCAGAAGAACAGCTGAAACTAATTTTCCTGGACTCTAACCTTGAAATACAAATAACATCAGAAAGAAAAACAAGTACAGAAAATATAACAGGTAAAAAGACTTCATGGGCAAAAGGGTTAATTGTGAAACATTAACCATATTAAATGAAAACGTTTGGGCTATAGATCTGCAAGATAAAAGGAAAACAGCCCTGTGCCAAGTAAGAAATGCTGACATGGTTCATCTACTCCATCAGCACAGGACTTGCAAGTTGCAGCAGCAGAGGTACAACTGCCAAAGGAAGTGGCCCAGTGCAAAAACACAGCAGGCCTTTGAAAGCAGTATCATGAAAGAGGACTTGTGGCCCTACTGAGCACTACTGTGGCAACTAACTCTCATTTCTGGGTGGTTAGCTCAATCAGCAAAGTTAAAGATTTAAAAGAATGACAGGTAGATGACCCAAAAAATGGTCTGTTGGAAAATTCAAAATTATCTCAGTTTAGGTATTATTAATAAATGTTCCATGAAAAATAATAACTTTATTACTTGAGGTTGCTTTCAATGTGAAGATAATGGCTGGGCGTGGTGCCTCACACCTGTAATCCCAGCATTTTGGGAGGCTGAGGTGGGCAGATCAGCTGAGGTCAGGAGTTCAAGCTCAGCCTGGCCAACATGGCGAAACCCCATCTCCATTAAAAATACAAAAACTAGCCAGGTGTGGTGGTGCACTTCTGTGGTCCCAGCTACTCAGGAGGCTGAGGCACAAGAATCGCTTGAAGCTGGAAGGCGGAAGTTGCAGTGAGCCAAGATCACACCATTGTACTCTAGCCTGGCCAACAAAGTAAGACTCCATCTCAAAAAAACAAAAAACAAACAAAACTGTACATAGCAATACCAAAACTCAAACAAAAATATTAACACTGGCCCTTTACGTCAATATGAAAGTATTACCTCAAGTTGTATTTTTTTAAACCTAATTCCATTTCTGTTCTTTTATCCTATATAAGTCTTATCCCATATGATTTTAATATATGATACTTTAATGAGTAAGGATTCTTCCTAACTTCTATAATCAGATACATGTGTGTCATGGATAAGAACCCAACTGTTCTGTCTCGAAGACAAAAATATAAGTCACTTGGTCGCTAAAAATCCACCAGCATATGATAGAATTGTTGGTCACTCCCTAATGCCAAGAGTCAGTATAAAAAAAGCATAGAAAGGTGGCAAAAAAGAAGAAAAAGGCAAGGGCAGACAAGACAAAAAGGAGAGGATGTGAGGCGAAGCACTTAGAGCATCTGGGAATCTTAGAGCTGGGAGAAATCTCACTCCTTTTTCTAAAAGTCCAAAAACCGTATTTGGGTTTGGATTCTGATTTTATTTCTAGGAAACACTGCTGCTATTTCAGATCTGCTTACCTAGGCATCTTCTTTTCACCCTTTCCAGCTCATGTACTCTTCTGGCTGACAGCACAAGAGAAACTCCCAGTTTAGACAACTGGTAAGCCAGCTCCTCACCAATTCCACTCGAGGCTCCAGTCACCCACACCACCATATCAGTCAACTCCCATTCTATGGAAGGAGTGGCAATGGATGGAATAAAATAAGCAATGAATTACACTCATAAATCAAAGATTAGAAAAAAAAGAAAAAAGAAAAAAAAAGCCTTAAACAGTACCACTAAATATGAAGACATAATGTATGGAGCTTAAAATCCAAAATATACTAAGAAAACATTTCCTTCTTAATTAAAAAAAGCATTAATATAAATCATGTTAATAACAGCTATCAACAAAGTAAGTATTTGTATATTCCAGAACCTTCATGACTTTTCCAGACTCTACTTCAAGGTAAGCTTTATAACCCCATGATTTCACTCCAAGACTCTATTTATCTATGCCAAACAGATAAGATAAATATGATAGATGAGATAAATAGATCAACAGGCTAAGTAAATAGTCACTGCTTGGACTCACCTTCCTTTGCCATTAAATGAGAGATTCAGATTAGATGATGGCTGAAGCTCCCATCCAGTTTTTAATTATATTATTCTAATATTTTACAATGGAGGTTGATGAAGAATCTAAATAGATCAAGTTCTGTGCTGTTGATGAAAACATCCTAGATTTTTAAAGTAATATTTTCCCCATTTGCCAATCATGCCAGATGCCTATCAGCTCAAGGTCATTTTGTAAAAGTGCTCCCCAGATGCCTGAGCTTTCATCTTAGAAGAATATAGTAATTTACCCAAGAACAAATGCATATTACAGAGAGATGGAATATTGCACTCTGCTTGTCCAATTATGTTCCTTTTAAAGACTAAAAATGTTACAGTACTAAAGCAATGACAAATGGTTTATTCTTTTCTCTAATGAAAAACTTGCACTGCAGGAGATGATATTCACCGTCTCTCGAACCCGTAAAGTCACTATTATGCAGCTCCTGTGTGCCTTATTTATTAAAATACATGTTATTCATCAAAAATATCAAACAAGTATCACTTAACATCACATTTTTGATTTTAGATCAGAAAAGTTAAAATCAGGAAATGACTGTACTGTTTCAAACAGCTCTAAATCCTGTTAACAGTACTATACCTGGGGACTGCCAGGGTTCAAACGCCAGTTCCATCACACACAGCACTGAAATGCTCCCAGGTGAGAACTCAGTGCCTTAATTTTCCACAACTGGAAATGTGATGAATAAGAATTAAGGCACAGGATTGTTGAGAAATGAACACCCAACTGTTTCTTAGACATTCAAGAAAATACCTCTTGTCCTTAGGAAAAAGTTTTCATGTAAATGGGTTAAAATATGGAAAGCATTCAGAGCAGTATACAGCACATACTCAGTGTTTAATAAAGGTCAATTATAATTATTGCTCAAGTTTTTAAATAGATGGACTTTACTACAGCAAAACATATAACAGTCACTTAATAAAGTGTGTCTTCTAACTTCTCCAGTTGGGGAAATGGGGTTACTAATTCTAATGGCGTAACGTTTTTACATTACTTCCTTGTACTTAACACGTTATCTATTAAAAGTTTCACCAGAACGGTATGAAAAAGTATTATTATCTCAGTTTTACAGAAAAGGTAACTGAGGTTTACAGAGATTAATTTGTCCCCGCCAGACAGTAGATTCCATTAAGGGTAGGATCCTGTCTACCTTGTTCATTGCTGTGGCCTCAGTGCCTAGCAAGGAGTGGAATATTGAAAAGGCTCCGTAAATAACTACTGAATAAACAAATACCCAAGAACCCTGGCAGAGCTGGGATATAAGCCCAGGTATATCTAGCCCCAAAGCCCACAATGTCCACTATTTCATGATATACACATTTAAATATGACTAACATTTTAAAACCCAACTGTTTCTTAGACATTCATGAAAACACCACTTGTCCTTAGGAAAAAGGTTTCATGTAAGTATCTCAACTAAGTCCAGGTACAGTGGCTCACACCTGTAATCCCAACACTTTGAGAGGCCAAGGCGGGCGGAACACTTGAGGCCAGGAGTTTGAGGCCTGGCCAACATGATGAAACCTGGTCTCTACTAAAAATACAAAAATTAGCTGGTTGTGGTGGCACACACCTGTAATCCCAACTACTCAGGAGGCTGAGGTGCAAGAATCACTTGAATCTAGGAGGCAGAGGTTGCAGTAAGCTAAGATCGCACCACTGCACTCCAGCTCTATCTGGAAAAAAAAAAATCTCAAGTAAGGATGGAAACATCCCAAATACTATGTCTGGGCTACAGTGCTTTCCTGTCATATAACGTACTTTTGTGAAAAGGCACAATTGAGCAACCTTCCTACAGGACTTTATCAAGAACAACATAATGACTACTCAGATAATCATTTATTCAATAATTGATTACTTGTTCCTAAGTGCTGCAATAATCAGACTCTAGAGTGAATATCATTTGTTTTAAAACCAAAGGATTTACTAACTAGCCTCGAGCTAACAAAGACTTCTCGATACTTATACAAATAAGCAAATCTTATCTAAAGCTGACAATGTAAACCTTTAATACAGTCACAGTTCTGGCCCCATTTTCCCACCCTGAAGAAACTTTTTTATTTAGCACCATTTGTTAACCGATCCCACAGAATTTGGTATACATAATGGCCTCCCTTAAGGAACCCCTGAAAGTAGATTCTTAGAGTTGAAAGGAAAGTGATAGTTCAACTCCTGCTCCAGTTTGAGAATTCTCTTCTCAAGCCCTTGACCATCTCTAATTCCCATACAGGATGAGGAAGCTAATTATCTCTGAAGCTTTAGCTCCTTTTTCGGGAAAAGGGAAAGATCCCTTTTTCATGCAAGGGATCTTTTTTATACTGATGTGATAAGCAACCAGCAGCAGTGGGCAGTAATCTTGCCTTGTAGTTTGACAAAGAAGTCAAACTTCTAGTGTCGGGGAGTCCAAGTGTCCAGCCTGAGGCATCCTCCTCATCCCTCCTTCTCCCAGCACCTCAAACATTCATCAAGGATTTTGTATTCAAGGCCCAAAAGTTTGTTACCCAAGATGACAAATATTGACATGGATGCAGTTGATGCTGAAAATCATGTGGAAATGAAGGAAAAACACAGCTAAGTGTTGGAACTCCAACATACACTTGAAGATCTCTCTGTAAGAGGAGATGCAGTTACGGAAGAAAATCTCAAGCTAAAATCAGAAAACCAAGTTCTTGGACAATACACAGAAGACTTTATGTCAGCTTCCAGTGTTTTTCAAACAACTGACACACACACACAAAGAAAATACAGAATTGAAGCCTTTCTGTTTTATGGAATTGCTGCTGACTTTCTTTAAACATTAGACAGATTTCAAAAGTGATAGTACCTCTTTTTGTGGTTTCATTGAATATTTATGAAGCTAAAGTCAGATGTAGGCAACATTCATAGCGTAACAGGAGACTTCCATAAGTTTTTGTATTATGTCACTCAGAATGTGCAAATGTATTGGAGACTTAATTAGAATTGCACATATTTATGACACTTAAAGATGAATGTTTTATCAAATTTGCTCTGATTTGTGGCTTTAGCCCTGTCTTTTATTATAGGCTTAGTAAGATATACAAGAAAATAACCATCACGCTATAAAAAATTACCACAATCAGGTACTGGCTGCACAGCTTCATGTACCATGTCCATTTTCTTGGTCCCCTTCTCTACTGGCTTCTTCCTTCCTATCTCCCCTCCCCTAGAGAAAAATTGGTTTCACTTTTGTAAAAGCAATTTTAATACTTAATCATCTCTGAGAGTTAACTGAACTTTAATTGTCAAAACTTAACCAAATGAAGATATTTTCTCATCTAGGGCTTCTCATTTGTGATATTTAGTACTAAGATAGAATTGCTGTTTTCTCTTTAATCAATTGAAAACAAAAAGAGGCTATAGAAATGAAGATTTTTCATTGAAACTGAATTGTCAATCTGGGAAGACTTAGCCAGGTATGGTGGCTCACGCCTGTAATCCCAGCACTTTGGGAGGCCAAGGCAGGAGGATCACCTGACGTCAGGTGTTAAAGACCAGCCTGACCAACATGGCGAAACCCCATCTCTACTGAAAAATACAAAAATTAGGCATAGTAGCAGGCACCTATAATCCCAGCTACTTGGGAGGCTGAGGCAGGGAGAATTGCTTGAACCTGGGAAGCAGAGGTTGCAGTGAGCTGAGATCATGCCACTGCATTCCAGCCTGGGCAACAGAGCAAGACTGTGTCACAAAAAAATTTAAAAAAAGCAAAACAAAACAAAAAAAAACAACTTATCTTTTTGTATATAATAACCTACTTGGTATCTGAAAAGATATAAATTCTGCTCATGTGTGTGTTTAAAATAGAAAAGCTTAAGGAAAAATAGAAATAGGGTAGAAAAGTACTTGGTAAATACAATAGTACCAACTCCAAATATTTTCACTCCAGATTTGCGTATCTCTGGCTCAAAGTGATCTTTTGGGAAACATCTGAGAGTAGATTAAGCTTGACTAATCTTTTTTTTTTTTGGTGGGGGTTGGTGGGGACAAGTTCTGGTTCTATCACCTAAGCTGTTTGCAGTGGCATGATCTTGGCTCCCTGCAACCTCCATGGCTCAGGCTCAACCCAACCTCCTACCTCAGCCTCCCAAGTAGTTGGGACTACAGGTGTGCACCATGATGCCCAGCTAATTTTTTTGTGTGTATTTTTTTGTAGATATGTGGTTTTGCCATGTTGCCCAGGCTGGTCTTGAACTTGTCAGCTCTAGTGATCTGCCCACCTCAGCCTCCCAAAGTGCTGGGATTACAGGTGTGAGCCACTGCGCCCAGCCAAGTTTGACCACATCTGGAAGAGAACAATTACAAAGAGTTTGGTCTCAAGGTTTATTTCTACTCAGCAGATCAACTTTTGCAAAATTCCTTAAGAATGTATCAGTATCAGAATTGTGAAAAATGGGAGAGTTTTAGATGTATACTTATTGATAATCTTGCTCAGTTTTACCCTACTTGTTCTCCCAGAATTTTTTGTAAACTCAACTACTCAGTTTACAGAGTTTTAGTCATCCTTTAACAATTTTTAAAAATTCAGTTTGTTGATTTGATTTGTTAAGGGAATCCATATCACAAGTAATACTAAAATGTTATAATAGGAAAAGGGATCCACTAATACAGCTTATGGTTTTTAGAGCTGGGCTACTTTTAATCATGGAATAATCTTATGCATAGGTGTAAGAATGACTCACTATATGAATACATAGTCATACTGCAAGCATTTTGTATCCCTTTTGTGACCTAATTCATAGACACTTACATTGTGTTGGAACTCTGCTTTCTTGTTTTATGAAAAGCTGTTTCAGGAAGAACAGAAATCAAACCTGTCTTCCAAATGACAATCCCTCGCCGCTGCTAGGGAAGACAGCCATTATGTCTTCCCTAAGTCTTTTCATCTCTTGCTTCTCTAAGGCTAAATAAACCTATCCAGTTTCTGCTACCTTCCCTCACAGGACATGGGATCAGATTTCCTTACTCTTCTGCTCACACCCACCTGCACTAATTCTAGCTGGTCAATGTTCCTGTTTATTAAAGGGAGCTGGCTAGGGCAGCACACGGGATTCCGTAGGGTCTGGACAGTGCAGAGCAGGATGAGATGACAAAAATCACTTCTCTTGTACCCCAGAAGGTAGGGTCTATGAGGGCCTGGACTATGGCTAGCTCAGTCACTGCAGTGTCCCCAGTACCCAGCTCAGAGTTCGGCACATACAAGTAGCTAGTTAGGAGACACCCCGTTGTTTGCAGTTGTTGCTTCAGACACTGAAGTCTACAAATGCAACCCACGGATGCCTAATCTTTTCTGGTAGCCACTTCACAATGGACTCCTATTAAGGTTACTGTAAACAAAAACCTGAGCTTTGCTCACATGTGCTGCTGTTGAAATTTTTCTTCCTCTAGACTGTGCCATGGACTTTTGTGGACCATTTGAGTGTCTAAAATTAGTTACCTTTATATTTCACCATGTGTGGCTGGGTTCGGTGGCTCACATCTCTTACCCCAGCACTTTGAGAGGCCAAGGCGGAAGTGGTCCTTCTGCCTTGGCCTCTCAAAGTGCTTGGGTAAGAGATGTGGAGAGGAGGGATAAGAAGAGGCCAGGAGTTCAAGACCAGCCTGGCAATACAGTGAGATCCTGTTTCTACAAAAAGTTTAAAAATACCCAAGTGTGGTGGTTTGCACCTGTACTTTTAGCTACTGGGGAGGCTGAGGTGGGAGGATTGCTTGAGCCCAGGAGTTCAAGGCTGCAGTGAGCTATGATCATGCCACTGCACTCCCACCTGAGTGACAAAGCAGGATCCTCTTTATTTAAAAAAAATTTTTTTCACCATGTGAGAGGTATGCTTGGAAATGCACAGAATTTCTCTTGACAGATACAGACGAGGCAGGAAATGGTGGCTGCCTCCAGAGAGGCATACTAGGTAGCTGGGCTTAAGGGTCAGAGAAAGCTCTTTACTTTTTACTATACATCTTTTTGTATTTTTTACTTTTGTATTACATGAATGTGCTATTTTTTTAAGTGACCAAAAAATAAACTTACAGACAAGTCAAGGCGGATATTTTCTTTTTTTTCTTTTTTCATCTTCATAGAGTCTGCCCATCTCTCCAGTGTGAGCTGTTTTGGGAATCTATTTCAATTTTCCTTTAATCTTTTCTTTTTTCTCACTCCCTACCTCCACCAAGAGCCTTTTTAGACTTTTTTTTCCCTAAAACTCTCCTGTGAAATGTTAATTCCAAAGATATACTATATAGCATTTATGTATTGTACATATATCTGTGCTTTATACATAAAAGGAGTTCTATAAAGCTTACTGCTGCCGGGCTCGGTGGCTAATGCCTGTAATCTCAGCACTTTGGGAGGCCAAGTAGGGCAGATCACTTGAGGTCGGGGTTTAAGACCAGTCCGACCAACATGGCAAAACCCCAGCTCTACTAAAAATATAAAACTTAGCCAGGCGTGGTGGTGCACACCTGTAATCCTAACTACTCAGGAGACTGAGGCAGGAGACTCACTTGAACCCGGGAGATAGAGGTTGTAGTGAGCTGAGATCACACCACTGCATTCCAGCCTGGCCAACAGAGCAAGACTCCATCTCAAAAAAAAAAAAAACAAAAAAAACCTTACTTCTTAGTTAATGTAAGCATATGACTAAATTTTAAAATTAAGTTAAACATTAAATTAAAATTTAAAAGTTATTAACATCTAACTTTATAACTGTATTTGCTGAAAAACATTTTTATGATTTTTGAGAACAGTGTCTCACTAGGCTGGTCTTGAACTCCTGGGCTCAAATGACCTTACAAACTTAACCTCCAAAGTAGTTGGGATTACAGGTACATGCCACCACGCCAGATTTTTACTGAATAACTTTTATGTAACTTATTTACTTAGATAAATAGCAACTTATCAAACTGCATGTGCAAATTTGCAAATTATATAACTACATAATGATAGCAATATAATTAAATTTAAAATCCTTTAAACTGTTCTTTTCCAGCAAAAGGCAACTGAAAATATTAAATAATTTTCTTAAAATTTTCAATGATCTTAACTTTTAACTTTTCCTTAATATGAGAAAATAACTTTTAGTAGCTTAGAGATATTCATTCAGATGTCGTCAATTGTTTCCTTTTTAGGACTTGACATAATTTGATGGGTTGAATATTTTTTGTAGGATTAAATAATAAAATATAATCTATTTTCATTTAATTATCCAAGGCCAAGTGAACACAAAAGCACTAAGGATCAAACACAAACAACACCTCCAAGACAGCATAGCAGCCAATAGGCACGCATATTCCCCCAATGAGAGCCCATGGTTAATGAAGTTGTGCAGTATTTGGGATTCCTGCTTTAAAAGAAGGGGAAAGCCCAATCGCTTGCCATAGTTTTGTAGCACTGCTGCCGCGCCTGTGTTGTGTATTTTCTGTGACCTCAATGTCAGTGCTGCACATGCTATACCCAAGAAAACCCAACCAGAAAAATGAAATACTAAGGAATAACATTTTCTTGGGTAGGGTTAAGCTTTGGAGGGGCACAAACCACTGTATTACCAGATATTTTTTTTTTTGGTCCACTTAGAACCAATTCTCACCTTGGGATCAATATCACCCCCCTCAACGCCCAACCCATACCGCCCCCCTCAAAATAGTCTTTCTTTTAACCTACTATCTCTTCCAAGCAAACTTTGTAACATGCTTTGAGTATTTTTATACCAGAAACTTGGTCCAGGGAAACTTTACTTACCCAACTGCTTAATGATCCAAAGCCTAGCTTTCAGTAGGTCATTTAATTTATCTGAACATCAGTTTCCCACTCTGGAAAAGAAGACTAATAATGCCTACCTTTTAAGAATTGTTGTAAAAGTTAAAGGTTATGTGTGTAAGGCGCTGAGCATACAGCCGACATACAGCAAGTATGCACAAGGTCAAATATGAAGCAAGGCACAGTAGGTAGTATGCCAATAATGATCTAGCTTCAGCAAACTGCCATTTCAGTTCTTTCTGGTGTGTTTTATCCTAGTGACTCTGGATTATCTGATTCTATCGCAAAACTCCAGGAGCGAGAAGTGGAGGAAAGCCAACTTTAGACAGTAGAAAGACCGGGCTTCCAGTCCTTACAAAGGAGGTACCCTTACAAACGCAGGGAGACATTCACTGTTTCTCAAAGTATCATCCTCTGAGACAATACCGAAATCCCTGGGGTCCTGCCTAAGAAGTCAGAGTACTCAGGTGCCCCGCCGACTCCAGCGCTCTCTTATATTGGCACTCCCTGGAGAGGTTTCCTAGCCTGAATAGCAAGTCCGTGCCATCTTCTGACCTGGACAGAAGACAAAGGGACTTCTTAGCCCTGGCCTCTTCCTCCCCCAACCGGCAGCCCCTGTGCAAGGCGCAGTCACGCCTTCGGGAAGCTCCATGCAACTTGCAAGGGACCCGGGATCAACGCGGAACCGGCTGAGATCGAGATACGCCTCGGCAGCTCCGAGCCCGACCTCCCACTCGAGAGAGGCCTCGGCTGGTCCTCACCTGGGCGTCGCCCCTGCCACTCGGCCCATAGCAGCGTCAGGTCGCCGTCAGCTCGCAGGAAGCGCAGCAGCTGCACAACGAGCAAGAGCAGCGCACACAGCGCCAGCAGCCACAGCAGCAGCTCCCAGCTCATTGCGGCCGCGCAAGCCCAGCTCTGCGGGAAGCCAGCCAGTACCAGAGCCGCGTCGCCGCCCTGCGGGATAGCAGCACCGCCCCTCCGGCCCGCCCAGCGCAGCACCGCCCCGGCTCCGCCCAGGAAGTAGGCCAGGAGGAGCCGCTCGGACGCGCGGGGCTCTGCACCCGCGGCCCTACTTATCGCCCTGCACGGCCCAAGCCCTCGTGCGCCACACCCTGCGGAGAGATTGCTTGAATTCAGGTGTTCGAGACCAGCCTGGGCAACATGGTGAAACCCTGTCTCTACCAAAAATAAATAAATAAAATTACAATATTTTTTAAAAATCTGATTCAAACATAAGCTACATATTATACTACATTATTTCCTCTCTGAACAAGGAAACTATCAGTGGCCAGGTGACAAGAGGAAGAGATGCTTAGCCCCTCTTCTCCATTCCCATTCAGAAAAAACATCCTCCTCTCAAGTTTCAGTATCTTTTCATGAGGTCGAAACAGCGCTGAAGAAAGAGTGTGGCTATCACTCAAGACCCCACAAGCCAAGACAATGGTCCCTCCATGGGGACAAGGTCCTTTTACAATTAGAGAAAAAAGACTGAAGCCATGTGCTATGGTGGCACCTTACAACCTGATTCCACCACGAACAAATTTACTCTCAGCTGAAGCGTCTGTTTGGCAACCAAAGCCTAGCTTGCTGTCAGATCCTTGCCTTACCCAAGCCATGATTCACATCCTCATATAAACAGCAAATAAAAACAGAGAACGTAATGAAAATACCAAAGTCTTGCCTACTCTAATACGCAAAATAGTAAAATACTGTTCTTGATTTATTTCCGTTTGAAATGAGCTTCAAAACACTTAATTACTTCCTACTAAATACCTCCATGTGTTTGAGGCATTAACAGTAGCATCTTTCTTGTTTTCAAGCATTTGAAAGCAAGAGGGTTTTCAATTCACAAGCCTCAGAGGGACCTAGTTAGCGTGCATAGAAACTAGGCCATGGAGGAGAACGACCTGTGGCCAAATGGAGAAAGCTGTGGGCGTTGATGCAGTAGAACTTTCATCCTCTTTATTTCCTAGAATACCCTGCATGCTCTGATATCAAAGGATGTTCCTTGGCTGAAATTAAATGTTACTTTAAAACAGTTACGGTAATGAAAGAAGCAGTGACTTCCCTCCCCAATGTTTTCTTTTTCCAGTCTTGCCTACTAAACTTTTCTTTTTCTTCAAATGTTTTAAAGAATGTTACTTGCAGTCATGAAATTTCCTTAAACAGCTCTTCCTTCTCTTTTTCTAATCCTATTATGAACCCTACCTGCCTCCCCACCCTCATCCTTCTCTAAAAAGCTTTTTGGGGTTATCTGGACTCACAGTCATCTCTTCCCTAATCTCACCTCTTTTTGCAATTACTTCTGAACTATGTCTGAAATTGTTTTCTAATTATTTTCAGGGTTAAAATATTATAGAATCCTTGAAATAAAATAGCAAATCTGATGCCTCTTTAGAAAAGTCTGCAACACATAGCTTAGTGTTGACATAAGAAACAAGAGGCCCACATTGAATTCGCCTTTCCTTGAAAGCTAAACCTTGATAGGGAATAGAAGGATGGATACCAGAGTCTGGGAAGAGTAGCGGGAGGGTTGCGGGGACATGGAGATGGTTAATGGGTACAAAAAACAGAAAGAATGAATATGACTTATTATTTGATTGTGCAATGGGGTACCTATAGTCAATAATTTAGTTGTATGTGTTAAAATAACTAGAAGAGTATAATTGGATTGTTTGTAACACAAAGAATAAATGCTTGAGGGGATGGATATCCCATTCACCATGATGCAGTTATTACACATTGCATGCATGTATCAAAGTATCCCATGTACTCCATAAATATATACACCTACTAGGTACCCACAAAAATTAAAAATTAAGACTCAATTTTTTAAAACCTCCTTGAAGTTCCCAAGTTAATGTTAAAATGAGAGTTGCTAGCATTTAATAAATCAATCTTCTCTGAGTATCATTAAAATGCTTCAAATAAAGTCCCAACCAAGGGGCCCCAAAGTCTTTTCTATAATTGGTAGCCTTCATTTTTATTTCCAGATGTAATAGAATGGTACCCTGCCTTCTTTCCTTTTAATAATGGTCACTTTTGATGGTCTGAGAGTCAGGCCCAATCATGGCAGGTCAGCTAAGATGAAGGCAGTCGTGTGTAAGCAATTGCCACCTTCCATTACAAAAGCATTATAGAAAAATGACTTTAAAAATCCAGATCCTCCAAGATTGGCAGTCCCAGGGGGTGAAGGGGGAAGACCCTATAAGTGGAAACAGGGACTGAGGAAGTCTAGGGAGGGAGTATTCTTCCTCAAGAACAAGAAAGGGTTTGTGGTTTTTGATTGAGGGTGTTTTCACAACCCTTAGATGTTCTTAGAAATGTGTTGGATGTGCAGTTGCCACAGTGCCAGCTAGCCAGGGTGCCATCAGAGTGCTAAAGATTTGGGCAGTATGTAAAGACATACCCAACAAAGAATTGCCCTGCCCCAAAAGCCCACACCACTCTTACTCAGAAATCCTGCAACCTGGCCGCGGTGGAGAAGAGCTCTCAATCTATTAGCTGCCTCCCTCCACACGCTCCAGCTTACACCTGCCTGGCCGTACACCAGGCACAAGCATTCGGGGCACTGCTTAGTTTTCTGATATTCTTCAGGCAGACAAGGTCTTGGCTGGAGTCTTATTTATAAGAAAATAAAAGTTATTTTCTTATCTTCAGTAAGCTCATGGGATCCCTCAACAGGAATATCTCACTCCACTGTTCACCACATGCAGTTCCCCATATCAGTGCATCGATTGTCTCTTTAGATTAGCCAATTTCCACATTGAGTCTCTTAAACATGAACAGTTTATGGTTCTCACTCTCTCTCCCTTAAATGACCAGTTTCAAACTTCCCTTTACATGGCTTGGTACATGATTTAGCAGTGGTGGTTGTTATTCAAATCTAGAACTTCAAACACTCATACACACACAAGTACATGCAAAGCTGGTGAAATCTGAATGAGGTCTGTGGATTTTGCCAATACCAACTCCCTGGTTCTGTTATTGTTCTAAAATTATGTAAAATTTACTAGTGAGACGAATGGGGTACAGGGTACACATGACTTTTCTATTCTGTCTTTGCAACTTCCTGTGAATCTATAAAAAGTTTTAAAAATTAGGTTAAACTTCTTAAAATATGCAAATATTTTCTTAAAATTCTAAAACTGCTCAGTGCTTCTCTCCTTCTCTTTTTTCTCCCCTCTCCAGCTAGGACCAGCCTTGGGGATAAGCAGAGTGAACAGAAATTTATGCTCTCAGATTTAAGAAAAACAAGACTCTTTCTTGCTTCTGAAATCATACTCCATCCCATCTGCTTGTAAACGTGCTGACACTCCTCATAATTTAACTCTTTATAAACGAAAGCATAATGTCAGAGGAGAACTCGACATATTAGAAAACTTAGGCATTGAAAGTGGTTAGTCTAACTAACCCACTGAAGTGTTGAAGAATCTGGGACTCAAATTTTGGAAGATGTGGCAGATGATATGTTAAAATACATTGCACTGAGGCTACAGTGCAAAGATTGCTTGAGCCTGGAAGGCAGAGGTTGCAGTGAGCCAAGACTGCACCATTGCACTCCAGCCTGGGCAACAGAGCAAGACCCTGTCTCAAAAAAAAAAAAAAAAAAAAAAAGCACCAGGTAACAGTCCACTTTTCAGCAGAGGTGAGTAGACTTAATTAATTAAGGCTTTCTGGATTGCCAGCCCACCTCAAGGCCTTGTACATACTAGTCTCTCTACATGGAGAGATAGGCCAGAAATCCAGGATGGATCCAACAATCCTCACCACCTGTGTGCAAACCACCATGTATTTCCCTCCCATGTTGTATCAGGGTTGTTCCCTGTAACCAATAGAATGCTGCAGAAATGATGAGTGTGTGACAAGGATATGTCACAAAAGATATTGCTGCTTCTACCACTTGCTCTCACTTGTTTTTACCTTTACTAAAGTATAATTTGAGTACAAGAAACTGCACATATTTAAAGTATACAATTTGATGAGTTCGTCAAATATATACACCTGTGAAATCATCACCATAATCAAGGTAAACATTTCCATCACCCCCAAAGGGGTGACCCTTTGAAATCCACCCCTCTCCACCCCTTCTCTAGGCAGCCACTGGTCTATTCTCTGTCACTGTATGGAAACACCTTACCTGTTTCCGCTCTGGGATGTAAGTCTCATTTCTGGCTCCTTTCAGGTCCCTATCTTTGGTCTATTCTCTTTGCCTTGCCCTTACTTTTGCTCAGACCAGCTTTAGCCTGAGCAGGGAATTCGGTTTTGTGATTCCAAACCCTAAGCAGTCTTGGATTGCTGCTGTCTGCTGAGATGGGGCACGAGAGCAGTAAGGAGCGTGATCTCTTTAACAAAGCTGCATGCTGTTCCCAGCCATCTAAGACCAAGGCTTATCTCTTTCCAGTAGGATCTTGGCAGAAGCCACAGGAAGTAACCAACACAACAGGAGTTAACCTGTCCATATGCTTTCTAAGTGCCAGGCCTATTCTAAGTGCTTTATATGTATTAAATCCTTTAATCCTCACAATAATCCAGTTAGTTAGTTACTATTTTAATTCCCATTTCCCTAATGAGGAAGCTTAATTGTGATTAAGTAACTTGCCCTAGGTCACACAGCTAGGAGATAGCAGTCTTTGAACCCAGGTAGTCTAATTTCAGAGTCTTTGCTCTTAAACCACCATATGATACTGCCTTTCACACCAGAGCGGCCTAACTTTGTTCTGCTGGGTTCCCTGAAGCTTCCACCAAGTAGGTACAGGTCTTTTCCCAAAGAAACCACAGTAACATCTTAATGAGCTGCTTCATTACCATATCATAAAGACTGCCCACTTCCCACCCAGGGGTGGAGGGAGCCTCACTGCCTCCCACCCCCACTTGACACAACAGTTCACATTTTAGGATCTTTCATTCCTAGCACTCTATTCTGGGTACCAATGTCTCAATCAGCCGGTACTCTCAATTGCAAATGGCAGAGCGCTCAAAGTAGCTTACAAGAAACGTTAAGGAATGTATTGGCGCCTCCATAGGTAAACCCCCTACCCTAAGGATGTGACCTGCCTCTGCAACCACCCTGAAGTCCAGATAAAAATCACTAACCTGAGGGCCAGGATCCTGAGCACAGAACTGAGACCTGTTACTCAGAGACAGAAGTGTTCAGGCAGAGTCCAGGGTCATCACCCTCATTCAGTAAGAATTTTAACGTTGATTTCTAGTGTCTAGAGACCTCAATATCCGAAATAAACATTAATATATTAATTTGCTAGAACCGCCATAACAAAGTATCACAGACTGGGTGGCTTAAACAACAGAAATTTATTTTTTCACAGTGCTGGAGTCTAGAAGTTCAAGATCAAGATGCTGATAGGGCTGGTTTATTCTGAGGTCTCCCTCCTTGACTTGCAGATGGCTATCTTCTTCCTCTGACTTCGCATGGTCTTATCTCTGTGTGCATCTGTGTCTTAATCTCCTCTTCTTATAGGGACATCATCAATCATATTGAATTAGGGCCCACTGACATGACCTCGCTTTACCTTCACCACCTCTTTAACAATCTCATCCCCAAATACAGTAAAAGCAAACCACTTGGGGAGGGACTGTCCCCAAAGACAGTCTCATTCTGAGGTACTGGGAGTTAAGGCTTCAACATATTAATTTCAGGGAAACACAATTCAGACCATAACCATAAGCAAAAAATGAAGCTGAATTTATTGCTTAGTTATATAAGGGAGAGCCATGCTGATCAGATCTAGTCTCTCTAAGAAGATCAGGGAACTGATCTTAATACCGTTCTGCAGAAGCATGGAGTCTGGAGACTGGCAGAGTAGGTCGATATCAGCTGAAGAATTGTAGTCACTGCAGTGAGAGTTTAGTAGATTTGTTGACACTCAGTAGTGTGTTCATTGAAGGAGTGCATTCCCAGGTGGTTTGCTTTCACAAGCAAGGGGCTGTCGCTGGCAGGTTGGCATCCAGAAACATGCTTGCAGAGGTGAGTTGTTGACTAATTAAGCAGATTTAAAATCATTTCTGGTGGTTGATCTTGCATCTTGACTCTAAATCTTTCCTAGGAGTGTGGGAACTTTTTAAAATTTTCACCAGTGTCAATAATAATACTTCAGTTGGGCATGGTGGCTCACATCTGTAATCCCAGTGCTTTGGGAGGCAGAAGAGGGAGGATCACTTGAGCTCATGAGTTTGAGACCAGCCTGGACAGCATAGCAAGATCTCATCTTTATTAAACATTTTTTAAAAAATTAGCCAGGCATGGTGGCACACACCTGTAGTCCCAGCTACTTGGGAGGCTGAGGCAGGAGGATCACTTGAGCCCAGGAAGCTGAGGCTATGGTGAGCCATTATTGCACCACTGCACTCCAGCCTGGGAAACAGAGCAAGAGCCTGTCTCAAAAAATAATACTTCAGAAAGAGTTAGATATTTGCAAGTAGATAGCTTACTCATATATATGAAAGAGAAGATTCAAGGAACAAACACAAAGCATGATTTAAAAGGGTAAAGAGAGAGATAAAAGTACAAGCAGCCAGGGAACAATACATCTTCTTTGCACAATTTGTGGATAAACTAATTACCTGGCATGTAGCAAAGAGGACAGCCTGGACAGTTGTCCTTGGGCAGGTAGACTGAGGGAATTAAAGAAAATAGATTTTTTTTTAATGGAGTTTTGCTGAAAGCACACATGACAGGCTGTGGCCTCTGTGTAATCTCCCCGTGTATCCAGGAAACACCCCCTTAGCCAGGCCAGGTCTGCACCCTTTCCCTCATCAGGATCCCTCACCAATCACATGGTTCCCAGGAAACAGAGTGGACTGCCTGGTAAGGGAGTTGTGTTGTCAGAGAACTTTGGGCCTAAATGGCACAATCTCCAAGGTAATTCTCAGATCCCTCTCTGGCTCCAATAACAGGGCAGGGAAGGGAAGATGAATCCTCACCTTTGTTGCTTTTGGTGTGCAGAGCTTACCATAACCAGACTGGCAGTTTGCTGTCAGGCAGTGAGGTCTTCCTGTCCCTGCAGAACAGGGTATGACTATGCCATGGATCAGTGGGAGGTCTGATTGTAGTTATCTTTCCCTCTAACATTAGATATTGCGTGTTGGAGATTCTTACATGTATTATTTAATATATTTAAATATATTTGGACCACATCTACACCAAAGGAATATACATCAACAAGAGGTACCAAACTTGAAGGTGAATGCCAGTGACTTCGGGTTGTCTTTCCTTGGGAAGCAATGCATGGATTATATATAGAAGAGTTGCATTTTGTCAATAAGGGGCACTTTAAAAAATATATGGAAAGAAGTAAGTGTGTAAGCACTAGTCAGCCTGTGGCTGCATATGGACCAACACCTGGCCAAAGAGTGCTTATCCCCCCAGTCTAACTGATGAGTTCTGTGATAGACACACGACCCCAGCCAATCACTCAACATCCCCCCAGGGACTCACTGGCTAGTGCTGTTGGGGAAGATTTTTCTCTTGCTTTGAGAAAGTGTGACCAAACTCACTGACCACGTGGAAGAGACACATCTGAAATATGAAAAAATGAGAACAACATGCAAAGAAAAGCAGAAACAGACAAGAAAGATGAATGATGAGAGCTTGGTTATGGTAAAATCCCTAGTTTTTGAGGCTTCTCCGCTAGTTCTATGATCCATTCTGTATTCTTCCCATTGATATTTGTGTCAATAAATTCTTCCCTTTTTTTTCGCTCAACTAGTTTTTCAACTAGTTTGAATTGAATTCCTGTCACTTGCAACCAAGAGTCCTATATGATATAGTGTTTTTTACTTTTATTTTATAAAGATCATCATGATTGTGACTTTATTATAATTTTAACCTTAATTATAATTGCAATTTTACTCATGTTATTTTCTTTCTCTCCTCCATCATAAATTCTTTCTCTGTAAATTTGCATCAGCATAAAACATGGACAATATGTTCCATCTTAAAGAAAAAACATTTATTTGATCCCCCACATTCTCCTCCAGCTATTGTTTCATTTTTCTTTGCTCCCCTTTAAATCAAAATTCAAGAGTTTTCTGTGTGCACTGTTTCCACTTCATAACCTTCATTCTCTCTGCAAATTATGCCGGTGAGGCTTTTGTCTCCACTCTTCCACTGAAATCACTCTTATTGTCACCAGTGATCCCTATCTTAATATCGTAAATGATCAGTGGTCAGTCCTCATCTTAGCCTCTCAACAGGAGTCGACACAATTGGTCATTTCCTTATTTTTCAAACCCCCTTTTTTTTTTACTTGGCTTCTAGTGATTTCCCTCTTACTGATACAGAAGTTAAAAAGAAATTATTTAGGCAGAGGGTAAGGAAGTCCTTGGTAAGGTTTTCCTTTTAATGAAAAGCAGCCCCCAGATCATTTTCTTTTCTCACAAAGAGCAGCCTATAAAATCGAGCTGCAGACATAGACAAGCAAGCTGGAAGCTTGCATGGGTGAATGCTGGCAGTTGTGCCAATAGGAAAAGGCTACTTGGGACTAGGCATCATCAAAATGGCGGCTCCATCTTCCCTTATCTTTGCCAATCCACGTGTACAGTAAGAAGACAACATGGCACCTGCCACATGAAGACCTTATTTGCAAAGTATGATTAGGGTAGGGCAGCCAGCTTCCTCGTGTAAACGTCACATCTCTTCCAACCAATCTTTGGGCCCTATGTAAATTAGGCACTGCCTCCTCAAGCCTGTCTACAAAATCTGTTGCACTCAGCTGTGGGCTGGAAGTCCAATTCTGGCGCCCCTCTCTCCTAAGAGACAGGAGAAAGGCTGTTCTCCTTTCTTTCTTTTGTTTATTAAACCTCTACTCCTAAACCCACTTCTTGTGTCAGCGTCCTTGATTTCCTTGGCATGAGACAATGAACACTGGGTAAGTACCCCAGACAGTGATGCTACTTCATTACCCCATAGGTGCCGGTTCCTTCTCAGTCTCCGTTGCTGGCTTCTCCTTTTCCTTTTCCTAGCCTTTGAATTTGGAGTACCCCAGGACAATCTTTACCCTTCTTCTCTTTCTCCTCTGTCTATTCATATACGCTGGTGTTCTCTGTACTCTGATAGAGTCCCAAAAGTGTGTTTCTGACACTGACCTCTCTCATCAGGTCCAAACTCACATCCTCACTAGTAGCCTAATCCTCATCTCAATCTCAAAATATCTAAAACAGAACTTACGATTCCTACCTCTAAACCGTTCCTACCTGTATTGTTCTCCCATCTCAGTAAATGATATTTTATTTGTGCAACCTCCAAACCTCAGAATCATCCCTAATAGGATATGGAGTGGAAATTTTCTTGGGGCCTCTGAATTGGTCACTAGAATCTAGCCCTGAGGAAAAAGATGTATCTCGCACAATCCATATTCGAAAAAGGGCCAGACATCTCCTCAGGCTTATTCATAGGAAAAGAACCTGTCATGCCACTCCTAAACATGATCCCAATGATTCCCTCTCCCATTTTTAAACTGTCCCAGAAGGAAACATCAGAGAGAGTTGTGGGAAATGAGGCAGTGAGTCAACAGCCTCAGGGAAGGGCCATGGCTTTTTCCTCCTTCCTCATGCAAAGGGAAAGTGGGTGCTCCCTCCTATAAGACAAGGGTGGGGAAGCTCACAGGAATTGGGATATCTGTGAGAAGGGAGAGTGGCGAAAAGGGAGACTGCTGTTAGCTCTTGCTTAAGCAGCAGACTTAAGCAGGGAAAAGAGAAGTGAGAAGTGAGAAGTGAGATGGCAGAGCAGAGGGACCACAGTACGGCTGCCTGTAAGACCATTACTGGGTGTGGCAAGGACTCTAGAATTTCCTGAGGCCCAAGTGATGGGAGGTAACAAGACTTATGCCACATCAGAGGACTGGCAGCATGTCAAAGAAAACCCAACAGTAAGAACATGGTGATGGAGCTGAGATTAGAAGAGGTCCGTTGGAATCAGATCTCCCCTGGCAGAAAACTAGGCAGAGGTAAGCCTCCTTGGAGTCGTTCTGAGAGCCTCTGTATGACCACTCAAAAGACCCAAGAACTTGGACGTCTGCTGCACAGAAGCCATCAACAAAGAGGAGAGGTTGACAATTGCACAATTTCTTAAATGAAAGTGAAGGCTGGGCATGGCAGCTCATGCTTGCAGTCCCAGCACTTTGGGAGGCTGAGGTGGGAGGATTGCTTGAGCCCAGGAGTTTGAGACCAGCCTGGGCAACATGGCAAGTCCCTGTCTCTACAAAAAAATTCAAAAATTAGCCCAGCGAGGTGGTGTGTCCCTGTAATTCCAGACACTAGGGAGGCATGAGGATGGTTTCAGCCCAGGAGATCAAGGCTATGGTGAGTTGTGCATGTGCCACTGCATTCCAGCCTGGGCGACAAGGTGAGACTGTCTCAAAAGGAAAAAAAAAAGTGACTTGTCCCTTTTTATCTCCCTCTCCCATTCCAAAATTGGCCTGCTTGGGTAGCAATGGGAGATGGGGAGTGAGCATGTGTGGGCAGCAGGTAGAGAAAAGAGGAACATGAAATTAAAATTGAGATAAAGTTTTAAATGGGAATGGATAGATCAGGAATTACAATGCTTGCACATGGTCAGATAACTGTGCCACCTGTCAGAAATACTGTAAGGGGACAAGAAAGGAATACTTAACAGTAATTAGAATAAAATAAAACTGTTTTAAATCCCTGTGGGATTGAGACCTTCAAATAAGCCAGTTACTATTTCTAGCTCTAAATGTGCTTCTCTTCTAGTTGACTACATCCCAGATGCTGCCTTTGCTTACCCCATTCATTCTTATTATCCTGGTCCAAGCTGACATCATCTCTTCACTTACTCACTGCAATGGCCTCCTCACTGGGCCCACAACTGTCACTCTCTGCTCCTCCTCCCCCATGTTTATTTTCTACTCAATAGCTAGAGTTCTCTTACAAAAACCCGAGTGAATTACCTACTCAAAATATTTGGAATGAAGGATAGGGGCAAGAGAAGGATAGAGAGAGGTTGGTTAACAGATAGAAAATTACAGCTAGATACGAGGAATAAATTATAGTGCCCTATAGTACTATAAGAACTACATGGTGAATATAGTTAATAATAATGTATTAATTATTCAAAAAGCTAGAAGAGAGGATTTTGAATATTCCCCACACAAATAATGATAAATGTTTGAGATGATGGATATATTTACCCTGATTTGATCGTTGCACATTGCATACATGTATTGAAATATTACTCTGTATCCCATAAATATATACAATTACTACATGTCAACTAAAATAAAAGGAAAAAAATTTTGTGTAAGTTCCTGCTTTCAGCTCTTTTGGGTATAGACCCAGAAGTGTAATTACTGGGTTATATGATCATTCTATGCCACTATGCTGTATTTCACAGTGGCTGCATCATTTTACATCCCCATGAGCAACACATAAGGGTTTCAATTTCTCTGCATTCTTAGCCACACTTGTTGTTTTCTAGTTTTGGATAGTAACCATCCTAATGGATGTAAGCTGGTATCTCACAGTTTTGATTTGCGTTTTCCTAATAATTCGTGGTGTTGAGCATCTTTTCATATGTGTGTTGCCCATTTCTGTATCTGATTTGAAGAAATGTTTTTTCAAGTCCTTCGCTCATATTTGAGCTGCTTTTGTGTGTGTGCGTGTGTTGTTGTTGTTGTTTTGCTATTATGGAGTTATAAGAATTCTTTATCTATTTTGACTATTAATCCATTATCAGATACATGATTTGCAAATATTTTCTCCCATTTGCTGATTGTGTTTTACTCTTTTGATAGCCTACCACTTTTATTTCCCTTTTTCTTCATTCAGTATTCACTTTTGAGGTTGTACATTTTTTTGTGTTTTACAGAATTCTCACAAAGTTAATTCTGAGAGTTTTTGCTTGAGTTTTTAATTTTTCTGTGGAGAGACATGCTCTGGGAGCTACCTACTCTACCATTTTTGCTGATATTACTCTATCTACATTTTTCTATAAAGTTTTATAGGAACACATCTATGCCCACTGATTGCTATACTGTCCATGGCTGCTGTGTTATGTATCTTCTGACATGGATCCCTGTCCCTTAGTATTCACATCCTTATGCAATTCTCCTGTTTGAATGGGGGCTGGATCTAGTCACTTGCTTCTAACAAATACAACAGAGCAAAACTGATGGGAAACTGGATATGGTTGCATGTACCGATAGTCCCAGCTACTGAGGAGCTGAGGTGGGAGGATTGCTTGAGCAAGGTAGTTCAAGAGTATAGTACACTATGATCACACCACTGAATAGCCACTACATTTCAGCCTGGGAAACATAACAAGACCTCATCTCAGAAAAAAAAAAAAAAGATGAATGTCATTTCTGTGGTTCAATTTGGAAAGACTGTGACCTTTTGCTATTACTCTCTCACTCTTACCTTCTCAGCTTGCAAGCATAGACGAAGCAAGCTGCCACGTGTGCAAGGCCCACAGGAACTGAAAGTGGCCTCTGCCAACAAGGAATTGGGGCTCTCAGTCAAACAGTCTATGAATCCAATCAGCAACCACGTAAGTGAGCTTCAAATCAGATCTTTTCGCAGTTGAGCCTTCATAAAAGACCATACTGCTCGCCTACACCTTGATTATAGCCTTGTGAGAGACCATGAAGCAGAGAGCCCTGCTAATTTATGCCAGGATTCTTGACCCAGAGAAACTGAGATAATAAATGTGTGTTATTTTAAGCCACTAAACTTTGGAGTAAGTTGTTACAAGGAATAGACAACTGATACAGCTGTTTTTGCACTACAGCACTAGAGTTGACCATTGTGATGGGGACCATACGATTCACAAAGAATCATATAGTTACTCTCTGGCTTTTTACAGAAAAAGTTCTATGTGAGAATGCAAGCAAGGAGGCTATCAGGTAGTCTTCCATGACCCAGAAAGGAAGGAAGAACCAGCTCCATGAGCACTAGTAACTACATGAGCTACATGAGCACTAGATAATTATTGCCCTCTGATGTACTGATGTACATCAGGCATCTGTCTTGAACTCAAAGTGCTTTCTTGGTATGACCTCAGAACCTCTTCTTAAGTGTGTAAAGGTTGAAGGCTCAGGAGACCCAGCGATATGTGCATTCTCCCACACCACTCACAATCTGGTCCCCTTTGTTTCCTGAAAAGTCCTGCAAAGGCTTTGGAACGAGACTACCTCAGTTATTCGGATGATGAGTGAGGCTTGGAAATTACCACTTTAACTTCTCCAGGAAATCTCTTTTTCAGAATTAAAGTACTTAACGTACTGGTTCATAGAATAAGTACTTCTTAAAGCAAAAGGGAATTTACCCTCTATCTGGGCCATATGTGTCATTTTCTAGGTGAGAAAAATGAGGGTTGGAGAGCTTAAAAGGCTATCTGAAGGCCATAGAGCCCCAGGTTTAGAAGAAAAGTGAAAGCAGATTCATTAATTCTCAGCCCAGGGCTTTTAAAAACTATTATTTAATTTGGTTTTTGAGCAAATTATCAAGATCTGATTCAATTAAATGTGAATTAATATGATTTTACTGCATTAAGAATCATCTGATCTGCATGTTGGTTGAACAATTTACATCAAGAAAAGTCTTTTATTACTTAATTTGCATTTGCTACTGAAGGCACCCATAAATAAGTCAGCATCGCCCTCTACTGGATGACTTGTATTTATTACTCAACAGTTTCATCCAACACAATTTACGTAGAATTCTGGATATTTTTTTTTTAGTTCAATGAAAGGTACATGAAAACCAGGACATTCTAGCTGTTTGGATATTCCCCTATGCCTATTAATCTGATCAGATAAAATTTTCCTGTTCCAAAAGAGGCCTCGATTTTCTGGTTTTGAGAATTATAAGTTTAAACAGTGAATTCCAACGTGTTAACAAAGAAGGGAAAGGCAGAGTCAGAGAAACCAAGAGATGGATATAGAAATGAGGAAACGCTAGAGAGAGAGAGAGAGTAGAAGAAGGGTCGATTCTGGTCAGAGTGAAAGGAGACTGTTTTTCTACTTTGGCAGCTTAAAAAATAAACTCAAATAAATGCTTTCTTTGTAGCATCACCAGCTGCAGTTCTTATAATGTGTATGCTAGTTCTAGCTCATAGGATAAACTTTTTATCTTCTTGAGACCACATTTAAGCTATGAACTGGGTTGACTACAATGATCGGTTCTTCTGCTTGTGAAAATGGTATGCTTCTATCAAAGCAGATTAATTGTGGTTGGTTGGGAGCCGGCCAGCAAACTGTTAATAGCATGAAAACTGATTGAATTGTGGCTCCAATTTTGACTTATAAGGTAAGAAAAAATAAACTGTAATAAAAATGTACTACTGCACAATTAGCTCTTACATTACAAAAAAAGAGAATAGTATAAATTAAATCATATGATGTAATTACTATGGTAGAGCAACTAGATGCAGTTGTAATAAGGCAAATGCAAATGCAAAGTGAGTCATCATTTCTGGATTAAGTATCCCCAAACCAGACTCTTCAGCCCCGACCTCAATTATCTAGCCCAGAAGCAGCCTCAGATCCTGGAAAAAACATGGGCTTTAGCATAGACACACCTGCATTCAAATTGCAGCTCTGCCACTGTGCAGCCTTGAGAAAGGCCTTGCTTTCCTTATCTGTATGGTGGAGATAATTGTATATAATTCATACCATTTGGGAGAAATTAAAAGAAATAAAGCACAGAAGTCTCTTAATACAGTATCTACCATATATGGTTACTACACAACTCCATGTGACACACACAGGCCATCATTTCCAAGCAACACATCCAAAACCCTCTCTCTCTACCTCTTCAACCCTAATTACAACCACCATTATTCACGTGGTTGTCCAAGCTGTAAGTTTGAGCATCACCCTAGATTCCATTTCCCTGTTCACCTCCACATATGCTTGCAAAACTTCTACTCTGTCTTCAAGACAATTCAGGTGTCACCTCTTCTGGGAAGAATCTGGATTTCTCTGCCCCTCACAGACTAAGTTCTTGTTCAACTCCCATGTTCCCAAGTGGCCCATATATATGTCTATTAGACAGCTAGTTAACACCATGTTGTTTCTCTTTCCCACGGGGCTGTGGGTAATTTTAGAACAGATAATTACATATCATTCAAAGTTTTATCCCTAAGTTCTATCATTGTACCTGCCACATGAAAATGCTGGAAAACATTTGGAGTATAAATAAATCAATGACCACATAAACACGTGTTGGAGTTTCTTTTGTTTTATTTTAGCTGTACTTCTTTCTTTATTATTTATTTTTTAGAGACAAGATCTTGCTGTGTCACTGGGTTGGAGTATGGTGGCTTCCTCATAGTTCACCGCAGCCTGGAACTCCTGGGCTTAAGCCATTCTCCCAGCTCAGCCTTCCCAGTAGCTGGGACTTTAGGAGTATGCCACCACCCCCAGCTAATTATGTAAATTATTTTTTGTAGCGACAGGATCCCACTATGTTGCCCAGGCTGGTCTCAAACTCCTGGCCTCCAGTCCTCCTACTTTGACTTCCCAAAGCACTGGCATTACAGGTGTGCAACACGGTGTCTGGCTTGGAGTTTCTTAAATATTCATCTCATCCCTTTCCTCTGTAGATTCTGAACAAATTGAACAACTGTCAGAAGTGATATGAGGAATGCTACATTGGCCAGGCATGTTGGCTTATGCCTGTAATCCTAGCACTTTAGGAGGCTGTGGCGGGGGATCACTTGAGGTCAGAAGTTCGAGACTAGGCTGGCCAACATGGTGAAACCCCATCTCTACTAAAAATACAAAAATTAGCTAGATGTGGTGGCAGATGCCTATAATCCCAGCTACTCGGGAGGCTGAGGCACGAGAATCACTTGAACCTGTGGGGTAGGAGGTTGCAGTGAGCTGGGAGCATGCCACTGCCCTCCAGCCTGAGTGATAGAGCGAGATTCCATCTCAAAAAAAAAAAAAAAGAAAGAAAGAAAAAAAGAGTGCCATGTAGACCTGAAGGAAAGGCTTCCTATTACTTCCCACAGGTTTAAAATTTCTTGACCCTGCAAATCAGCTAAGATTTGCTCAGCAGCCACCTTCCCAGTAGGAAAACAGTTACCTGCCTCATACCTACTAGCATGGAGTGAAAAACAAGCATGTCTCTGGAAGCCTATCATTGGACCTTGATCCAGGTGTGATTACCCCACAGAATCAGGGACAGAGGAAAAAATATGCCCTTTGCAGGCAGGGCAGTTCTGAAAATGAAAATGCCTACATCCGTGCGGTTTGTTTCCACACAAGGTGCCAGACAAGGAGCAGGTGGGGACTGAAATCCAGCCCACATTTCACTAGCCAAATATACTCACTGGTTTGAATCTATGTTGCATAAAGATACCATCTTTCCATCAAGCCATGTGGAGAGAGGGCTGTGTCTACCCAGAGGGAGCCCTTTTGTGTCATCTCTAAAAAAGCTCCATGTGAACTCATGGGGTTCTTTTCCCCAAATCTCACCAATCAAATGAGCCTTTCCTACTCCCTTGGAGAGGAATATCATAGATGGAAGTAAGGCCAGAAATTCCCTTCCGAATACTTGCAAAAGAGTCTATGTTTTATTTTTATGAGCTAGGAGAAAGAGGGAAGCATTCTACCTAAGAGAGATAAGCAGGGAGAAGAGAATTGGCATAATTGAACATATACTGTATGCAAAACATTGGAAAGCATGTGATATGGATAAGCCATTTCATATTATTCGATCAAGTTGTTAAGATTGATATCTTCGGATGAGTGTCCTGAAGACTACATTAAAGAAGACCACACATCCAAAGTCTGTCATCTTACATTACTCCGTGGTACTTTGTACTCTTCCAACGAAAGGTCCTACAGGCAATGACTATTCTTTAGGATTTCCAGGAGCCGAGGAGCATGCAGTTGAACAATACAGACACAACTGTTGTCCTATGACTTACAATGAGAAACACAAGAGAGGCAGGACCAAGTTTTTAGATGGGTGTGTTCCAAAAGTTCATTCCAAGACTAAAGCTTAGAAAATATTTTTTCTAAGTTATAAATGAAGATTCATTTACTGAGCTAGCTCAAAAAATTGTTTTTAGTGTGGTTTAGACCCTTAAACCCTGAGATAGATCTTCCCTGATTCTCTCTGATCATTGAGTCCCACTGGGTACATTTGTGAGCCAGTAAACTCCCAGGTGGATTAGCTGTGTACATGGGGGGATTGTGAAGCAAGCAACATAAAATGAAGGGTCTATGTGAAAAGTCCTACAACTATGGCTTTGAAAATCTCTATTGCAGGGCTTCTCAATCTCAGCACTATTAACATTTTGGGCCAGATAATTCTTGGTTGTAGGCAACTGTCTAGTACATAATAAAATGTAGGGTTTAGCAGCATCCCTGGGCTTAACCCAGTAGATGTCAGTCACAACCTCCCACCATCACAAGTTATTATAATCAAAAATGTCTCCAGACATTGCCAAATGTCCCGTGTGGGACCAAAATAGCTCTCCGTTGACACTTTGGAGTACAGTGACTTCTGAACAATGGCTTATAACCATTTAAGTATTCTGTAACTCTCAAAGGCTTAAAACCCAGGTTCTGTGAATAAACTCACTAATGTGTAAAACTGCATAACATCTTAAAAAGTAAAACATAATTTTTGAGGGTTGTGAAGGGCTATTTTTAAAATTTTAAAGATTTAATACCTCTACATATCTAGACTTTTAATACGTAGAAAGATTTAATACTTATATAAAGGATGATTGAAGATTGTTTTTCAATCTCAAATAAAATGTACTGTTCCCCAGACACTGTAAGACATTTTAAATTATGAATTAGTTAAGAATTATGGTACTCTTGTTTTCAGGTGGTGATTTAGTATCAACAACAGGCCTTTTCTTTGGCTATAAACAGAAAAATGCAGGTGTGGACATAATGAAGCAATTGTACAGTTTGAAATAGTGAATAACTCACATCCCTAATAGAGAAAGGGTCATGCTACCTTTACAACACAGGCCAAGAAAATTCCCATGATCTAAGCCACATACAATAGTTTCAGATTCCACAAACTCTGGGCCCCTTCCATTATTCTCCCATCCTACTTTTATCTGTTTCTGAATGATAAAAAAGTGAAGCTTCCTTCACTTTTGGACTAATGTCCAAATGCTCCCTGGGAAAGTTCAACCTCTCTTTAATTTGAAAATTAAAATTATTAGCTGATGAACTTCAAAATCTTCAACCAAAGATGAATACAGAGGTTGTGAGTTGCTCTAGCTCTCTAAATGCTACACAAAACAGACAAAGGAATAGAATTCCAGGACTCTGCCTTCCCAGTCCACTATAGACATTATTATACATTTTCCACCTGAAAGCCAAATTCTAGGAGCTAGCTGTTACCATTAAACTGACTTCTCATCCACATTTTCTAATACCAATGCTTTCAAAAAGAATTAAAAACATATATGGTTTGTATATAAGCAGAGTATAGTGGCTGAGAGCTGGGATGCTGGCACTCAATGACTTCGATGCAGAATCTCAGCTCTGCCATTTACTAGCTTGTGACCTTGAGACCCTCCACCTCAACTTCTATGTGCCTGTTTCCTCATTGATCCAGTGGAGATAATAAAAGTATCCACACCTTAAAGCGGTTATAAGGAATAAATGAGTTAATATTTGTAAAGTGCATAGATTGATGTCTAACACATAGTAAGTGTTAAGTAGTATCTGCTGAACAAAATTATACAATAAATAGAGCAACACAAGGCCTTTGTCCCATGATTACAATCACTAAATGCTCTAGGGGAAAAAATAGAAAATAGGCTTTTTGTTTTCGCTAGTGGCACTTCCTTCTTCCAGTCCCTTCTTCCTTTTTCTGTGTCCATCTCATGTCCTCTTTCCAGGTTCCTACCAGGGTGTTAGCAGAGAACAACTTGTGATGCTTAAGGTGCCAGTCTAAGCTTCCTTCTCAGAGGGGCCTAAGAATTTCCTCTGGAGACTCCGAAAGGTTGAAAAGCCCACAGAGGTTTAAGAAATGAATCTCTAGCCCTACAGCATCTGTGAGGAGTTGTATTTTCACATAAGGGGACCCTCTAGGCTTGGTCTAAACACTTCTAAGGCTGGCCCTGGGGAGCATAGTAATGCAAATTCATACCTTTGAGCTAAAAAAAATTAAATTTTAAAAATAAGCAGCCTCAAGTTTGTGCATTCTAGCATATGGCAATTGTGCACTGTCTTTAAATGAGTCATCTTAAGCCCAAGTTAGAAGCAGACATAATTTCCAGATGTCAAAAACAATATTTTTCACTAAACCAAAAAGCAAGCAAGACGGAGTGCTGTTTTAAAAACTGCTTATTTTACTAGCTGTTAATGTTTACTCACTTCTGATTTTCCCAAGATTATCCCCTTGTAAGCTGTGGCCTAAATGCATTTAAATTGCCTTTGAATATCCCAAGCAATCCTTACTACCATGGAAACAGAACCAAGGATATGCAAGATGACTCCTCTGGGGCATAATTTGGTGCTCTAGATACTTTTGATTGGTTGCTCCCTGCTCTGTCACCTCTTCCCTGAAATGTAATCATGTTGGTTGGATTTATTTTTATTATCCACAGGAGCACATAATTCACCAAGTAGTGAAAATACCATTCATTCATTAATGTCCTTCCAGAGAGACATGGGCGGCATTAGTGAGCAAATCTTTATGTGTCAGAAAACACGGGCGATTGCTCCAGAAGGATTTAGGCCTTTGCCCAACAGTCTAGAAGGTAACTTGCACCTTTAAATATTTTATTGGTGTAGGAGAAAGGACTGTAGATTGGTGCCCCAAAGAATGCTGCCTAATGCCCTGGCTCTGGAGAAACGGGTAGTTATACACTTCTATATAAACAGTGTACAAAATTGTAACAATAGGGACCAAAACAGAAATATTCTAATTTCTGGCTTTGTTGTTAAGATATTTATAACCTTGATAAAATTACTTAGCTCTGTGTGTGTGTGTGTGTGTGTGTGTGTGTATGTAAAATGGCCATTTGTAGAGTGAAGTGCAGAAATAGGGCTTGGGTTCAGTTTGAGGTCAATGTTTGTAAACTAATGAATCCTTTGGATGAAGGATCTAGGCATAAAGAACAAATAGTATTTCCCTTGCCTATCTCATCAATCCACGATGAAGATGAGAGAAAAATGTCAAGGTCAAGTCTGTTGCTCTTGTTTAAAAAATACCATCTGAGATGAGAGCATCTATCTTAGCCACTCGAAGGCATAATGTCCTTATGCTTCCTACAAAACTCAATTCATGGCATGTGTACAGGCACAAAACAAACAAATACTTGTGATTTTTGGATTCGTATTTCCTTTTTTTGGAGTGCCTTGAAATTCTCTGGGCATATGTCAATACATGGGAACAGAGACCAGCTGCTTCTTAGCATAAACAATATCACAGCAATGAAAAGATGCAAAGGCAAGAGTTGGACAAGCTGAGTCTACCTGACCTTCATTCCGCACAGAAATGATGATGGCATTTAGATGTTGATAAATGTTGAAAGATACAAACATTGACAACTAAATTTAAGATCTATAGTACAGAAAAGTTTCTGTATATCCATAAGAAATATGTTAATATATTTACAGATATTTCTAAGAGAAAAATTGGCAAGGAAGGTTGACTGATAGTTTACGTAAATGAATATAAAATTAGTTCATAAAAACTTGGGAAATTTAATTCGTAATCGGAAAAATGAAAAAAATACTATTTTATAATGGATTAGCAAAAACAATTTAATCATTTAATACTAGCAGAGTTACGGAAAATGAGGTAGACATATGTCATGTCTGTAGCCAACAGCATCTTTTGAACAATGTTGTTATATTTGGAGAAGTTCTTATGAGTACTGCCTCTTATGGAAAAATAAATAACTTATTTTCCCAACCTCCTATGCAACAGAGACGTAGACATGTAACCTAGGCTCTACCAATGACAAACAGCCAATTAAGATTTTGTTACAGAAGAAGGAAGAGGGAGGGCTCAGATGCTGCACAGAATTTATTTTCTGATGAAAATGACAGCAGAGTTTCTGGCACCAGCCAGTGCCCAGACTCAGTAGATGAGCAGTGGTGGTGTTTCCTGATGACAGCAGCATTGTTTTCTCCAAAATAGTCCTGGAGGGTGGTGTGAGCACCCTTCATGGCTATGTAGTCTTACTCTCTGGACTTATGGAAGGACAAATCAATTCCTTTGTTTTCAACTAAGGACATTGGTTAAATACAGTATGTTCATTTGTATATCATAGGTGCAAATATAAATAGGACTGCCACTTTTGTAAAGTGTTTAGTATTGTATACCAAGGTCCAAAAAAATCATCTTACACTTATTAAGCCTTCTTATAAAAATTTATGCCAAGGAAATCATCCAAAAGAAGAAAAATGGCACCATGAATGGAAAATTTAAAATTTCAAAGGATTAGAAACAATCAGCTAATTTTTGTATTTTTAGTTGAGATGGGGTTTCATCATGTTGGCCAGGCTGGTCTCAAACTCCTGACCTCAGGTGATCTGCCTGCCTAGGCTTCTCAAAGTGCTAGGATTACAGGTGTGAGCCACCACGCCCAGCCTATAGTTTATTTTTAAAAAACAAAAAGAGGAGACTCTAACAAAAAGTTCTGTATGTTAGGAGTTAGGCAGTGGAGAAATCACATTTCTAGAAACAAAAACGCCCTTCAGGTCACTGAAGCGGGAGTTCAAGAAATTAGTTTAAGATCTTGATCAACAAAATAGAGCCACCTGAGGGATTTGGTTATCAATGAGGAGCAGGGTTCAGAAGTACTACTTAATGAATAAATAAGATCTTTTGAATTCCTCCATGGGAGGTCTAGACCACCGGTAATTGTGCCTTTGAGAGGCTGCAGGGCAGTGGAAAAGAGAGCTCTATAGGTTGTGGAGGCTGATGCATGGGAAGGAGTCCTCTCTTAGTTGATGCGTGTATCCTGTCCTCTTCATCTGTATCTTCTGCCTCTTCATCTCATGCAGTATTGACTGAGAAACTCAAGAGGGAGGCATGGACCTGCCAATAGAGAAGTTAAGGTTACGGTTTGAGTTATCCATCATTGTCATAAAGTCATGAACACAGGCATGTTTATTAACTGGCCAATCCACACTGGGCATGGTGGCCCATGAGAGGGCTCTGAAATGAAGGAGAAAAGCATTTCAGGGACTGTTACATTGAAAGTAGGACTCCAACAATTTTAAACGGAACCCAGAATAGCAGAGTAGTGAGGAGTGGAGAGTGCTTACTACATTGTACTATGGCCAGGGAGGTCACCTGGCTCACTCTCCTGCTTATAAACTGTTGCCCAGGAAACTTTCAAGCAAAGTCTTATCAAGCCCTCTTCAAACTGACATAGACAGCAAAATACCTAACAATTGTTTAGTTGATTGATCAATCTGGGGAGCCTGCCCCATACTAAACATTTTACCACAAACCAAAAGATTGGGTTGATTACCTGTGAATTTGAAATCTATCATTTAAAGCTCAAGACCTGAGGCTTAAGTTTAGTGTTGTGTTCCTGGTACACTATTAAACTGGAAACTTGGATAGGGACAAAAGAGATTACTTGGTGTTCTTGCAATGTAGTGCTGAGCTTAACTTTATATTGACTCCGTTATTTTACAGCTCTGTGGGGGTGGAAATGAACTTCAAAGTTCTCATCTGGTAGAGATGCAGATAATTTCTTTCTGATAGAAGAGATAACCACAAATGTTATAGTTATGGCCCTGTTGGACATTACCAGTTCTGTATATAACCCAGCAATCTTATGCTAAACTGTCAAAGATACCGTTTCTCAAATGGTCTTTGGATAGGTTTGAAACTGAACTTGACATCCATAGGCTAAAAAAAAGGCCTTTCCTCTGAGAAAGATCATGTGACTAACAAAGAATGTGAGGAAGATAAACAGGCAAGCTACAGACTGAGAGAAAATATTTGCAAACTACATATCCAACAAATTAAAACTCAAAACCTAATACTGAAAAGCTATAAATAAACAATTCAATTAGAACAAGGACCAAAAACATGAACATACATTTCACTGAAGATGGTAAATAAACCCATGAAAAGATGTTCAACATCACTAGCTATCAGGGAAATTAAAATAAAATCACAATGAAGAATTGCTCTATATCTACCAGAAGGGGAAAATTAAAAAAAAAAAAAGTAACAGCACCAAATGCTGGTGAGAAATGAAGAGAAACTGAATCACTCGTGTATTGTTGGTGGGAATATAAAATGGTACAGTCACTTTGGAAAACACTTTCGCAGTTTCTCTAAAAACTAAACACACAAATACGCATATGATCCAGCAACTGCACTCCTGAGCATTTATCCCTGAGAAATGAACTGATACTCACACCAAATGCTGTACACAAATGTTCACAGCAGCTTTGTTCATAATAGCCAAAACTGGAAACAGTCCAGAGGCCTTTCAATGGATGAATGGTGAAATAAATGGTGACATATCTATACCATGAAATATTACTTAGCATTAAAAAGAAACAAACTATTGATATGTGCAACAATGTGGATGAATATTCAGGGAATTATAATGCATAGTGGGAAAAGCCAATCCTAAAGGGTTATATACTACATGATTCTACTGTATTCTTTAACAACAGTTGGATGTTAACATTTAACATATTTTAACATTTTGAGCATTTAATATTCCTTTATATAACATTAAATATTTAAAATTATTTAACAAATTTAAGCACATATTTAACATAAAATTTCAGAAATGAAGAACAGACTAGTGGTTTCCAGAGTTAAGAATCAGAGTTGGAAAGTGGGACAAGGGGGAGGAAAGAGGCAGCGTAAGATGGACAGATAGAACTTTCTAGTAATCATCCCCTCAGCAGGAACACCAAATTGAATAACTATCCACAGAGGAAAGCACCTTCATAAGAACCAAAAATCAGGTGAATAATCACAGTACCTGGTTTTAATACCATATCCAGGAAAGAGGCATTGAAGAGGGGATGAAAGGCAGTCTTGAATTAAAAACACCACCCTTCACTAATCCTCAGCAGTGGCTACATAGCACTGAGAGAGAATCTGTGCATTTGGGGGAGGGAGAACAAAGTGATTGTGGGATTTTGCATTGGAACTCAGTGCTGCTCTGTCACAGAGGAAAGCAACACGAGGCAGAATTCTCTTTGAGCCCATGTAGGGAGTATTCAGACCAGCCTTAGCCAGAGGAGAGTCGCCCATCCCAACAGTTGGAATCTGAGTTTCAGCAAGCTCTGCCACCATTAATTAAAGTACTCTGGGGTCCTAAATAAACTTGAAAGGCAGTCTGTCACAAGGACTACAATTTCTGGGCAAATCCTGTTGCTGTGCTGGGCTTGAAGTCAATGGTCTAGGGGTGCATATGACCTAGTGAGACAGCAGCCAGGGTGGCCAAGGAAGTGCTCATCCCACCCTTCCCCCAACCCCAGGCATTGCAGCTTGCAAATCCAGGAAAGACACCTTCATTCTGCATGAGGAGAAGAAAGAATAAAGAAGACTTTGTCTTGCAACTTGGATACCAGCTCAGTCACAGAAGAATAGGGCACCAGAGTCTTGACACCTCCATCGCAGGCTCTAGCTCTTGGAAGACAATTCTAGACACATTCTGGGCCAAAAGGAAACCTGCTATTTTGAAGAGAAGGACCCAGTTCTGGCAGGATGGATCACCTGCTAACTAAAGAACCCTTGGGCCCTGAATAATCAGCAGTGGTACCCAGGCAGTTCTCACTGTAGGCCTGGGGTGAGACTTGGAGCTGTGCTGGCTTCAGGTGTGATCCATCACATTCCTATATGTGGTGGTCACAGGGACAGACTCATTCTGCTTGAGAAAAGGAGAGGGAATAACAAAGGGGTCTTTGTCTAGCAACTTGGGTACCAGCTTGGCCACATAGGAATAGAGCACCCATAGGCTCCTGGGGCCCCAGATTCTAGGCTTTGGCTCCTGGACAACATTTCCACACCTGCCCTGGTCCAGAGGGTAGCCCAATGCCCTGAAGTGAGAGACCCAGGCCTGGCAGCATTCATCACAAGCTGACCAAAGAGCCCTTGGGCTTTGAGTGAATATTGGCGGTGGCCAGGCAGGACTCACCATGGGCCTGGGGTGATGGCAGCCATGGGGAAAGTCTCCTTCTAGTTGAAGAAAAGGAGAGGAAAGAGTGCGAAAGACTTTGTCTTGTGGCTTGGATGCCAGTTTGGCTTCAGTAGGATAAAGCACCAAGTAAATTCCAAGGTTCCTGACTCCATGCCATGGCTCCTAGATGGCATTTCTGAGCCCACCCTAGGCTGAAGGGTGGGAGCTCACCTACCTGAAAGCAAGGACATATACCTGACTGGACTCACCACCTGCTAACTGAAGAGCTCTTAAGCCTTGAGTGAACATCGGCAATAGCCAGACTGTGGTTGCTGCAGGTGTTGGGTGAGACCCAGTGCTGTGCTAGCTTCAGGTCTGACCCAGATTGGTCCCAGTGGCAGTGGCCACAGAGGGGCTTGTGTCACCCCTCTCTCAGCCTCAGGAAACTGAGCACAGACACAGAGAGACTCCATTTGTTTGGGGGAAAGTAAGGGAAAAGAGCAAGAGTCTCTGCCTGGTAATCTAGGGAATTCTCTCAGATCTAACCCAAGACCACCAAGGCAGTACCTCCATAATTCTGGAAGAGTCACAACTTTACTGGGCTTGGGGGAGCCCCCTAATGCAGATACAATTGCAGTGACTGAAGACTTATATCACAATAGTCAATTCCCTTTGAATACTTGGAGAGCCTTTCCAAGAAGAATAGGTACCAACAAACCCAGACTGTGACGACTACAATAAATGCCTAACTTTTCAATGCCCAAACGTTGACAAACATCCAGAAGCATCAAGACCATCCAGGAAGACATGACATCACCAGATGACCTAAATAAGGCACCAATGACCAATCACAGAGTGACAGAGATATGTGATCTTTCAGATAGAGAATTCAAAATAGCTGCTTTGAGGGAGCTCAAAAAAATTCAAAATAATACAGAGAAAGAATTCAGAATCCTATCACATACATTTAACAAAGACATTGAAATAAAAAATTTTAAATCAAGCAGAAATTCTGGAGCTAAAAAACACAATTGACATATTAAAGAATACATCAGAGACTCTCAACAGAATTGATCAAACTGAAGAAACAATTAGTGAATCTGAAGATGGGGTACTTGAAAATACATTTAGGCTAGGCACAGTGGCTCTTGCCTGTAATCTCAGCACTTTGGGAGGCCAAGGCAAGAGTATTGCTTCAGGCCAGAAGTTCTAGATCAGCCTGGGCAGCATAGTGAGACCCCATCTTTACAAAAACATTTAAAAGTTATCTGGGTATTGTGGCACATACTCATAGTTCTAGGTACTTGGGAGGCTGAGGTGGGAGGATCATTTGGGTCCAGGAGTTTGAGGTTGCAGTGAGCTATGATTGTGCCATTGCTCTCTATCCTGGGTGGCAGAGCAAGAACTCATCTCAAAAACAAGTTTAAAAGAAAAAAAACAAAACAGAAAACACAGTCAGAGGAGACAAAAGAAAAAGGATTAACAGAGAATGAAGCATGTTTACAAGAGCTAGAAGATAGCCTCAAAAGGGTAAATCTAAGAGTTATTGGCTTGAAAGAGGAGGTAGAGAGATAAGGTGGAAAGTTTATACAAAAGTATAGTAACAGAGAACTTTCCAGACCTAGGGAAATATATCAGTGTTCAAGTACAAAAATGTTATAGAACACCAAGAGGATTTGACCCAAATAAGACTACCTCAAGACATTTAATAATCAAACTCCCAAAAGCCAACGATAAAGAAAAAAATCCCAAAAGCAGCAAGAGAAAAGAAACAATAAAGTAAAAAGTAGCTCCAGTATGTGTGGCAGCAGACTTCTCAGTGGGAACCTTATAGGCCAGGAGAGAGTGGCAAGGCATGACAAATTTAAAGTGCTCAAGGGAAAAATATTTTTTCTTAGAATAGTGTATCCAATAAAAATATTTTTCAAACACGAAGGAGAAATAAAGACTTTCCAAGACAAACAAAAGCTGAAGAATTTCATGAACACTAGACCTATCCTACAAGAAATGCTTAAAGAAATAAGTCCATACATCTAGAGTGAACTCATTCAACAAAGGTACCAAGAACATATACTGGGATAGGACAGTCTCTTTAATAAATGGTGCTGGAAAACTGGGTATCCATATGCAGAAGAAGGAAACTATCTCATCATATACAAAAATCAAATCAAAATGGATTAACGACATATCTAAAATCTCAAGCTATGAAATTACTAAAAGGAAATTTCAGCTGGGTGCAGTGGCTCAGGCCTGTAATGCCAGCACTTTGGGAGGCCGAGGCGGGCAGATCACAAGGTCAGGAGATCAAGACAATCTGGGTCAACATGATGAAACCCCATCTCTACTAAAAATACAAAAATTAGCTGGGTATGGTGGTGCTTGCCTATAATCCCAGCTACTCGGAAGGCTGAGACACGAGAATCGCTTGCATCCAGGAGGCAGAGGTTGCAGTGAGCCGAAATCGCACCATTGCACTCCAGCCTGGCAACAGTGAGACTCTGTCCCCCCAACAAAAAAATGCGCTACATGTACACAATGGAATACTATTCAACCATAAAAAATAATGATATCCTGTCATTTGCAACAACATGGATGAAACTGGAGGTAATTATGTTAAGTGAAATAAGCCAGGCACAGAAAGAAAAACTTCACATGTTACCTCTCAATTTGTGGGAGTTAAAAATTTAAGCACCTGAACCCCTGGAGATACAGTAGAATGATGGTTACTAGAGGAGGGGAAGGATAGTGGAAGTCAGAATGTTAGTGAGTATAAAAGTATAGTTAGATGGAATGAATAAGGGCTAGTATTTGATAACAGAGTGATTACAGTCAACAATAATATATTGTACATATTAAAAATAATATGTTGTACATAATAATATATTGTCAACAATAATATATTGTACATATTAAAAATAACTAAAAGGGTATAATTGGAATGATTGTAACACAAAGAAATGATAAATGGTTGGTGATGGATATTCCATTTACCCTGATGTGATTATTATGCATTGTATGTCTGTTTCAAAATATCTCATGTACCCCATAAATATATATACTTTCCATTAATGTATATCCATAAAAATTAAAAAAATTTTTAAAGTGGGAGGTAGGTGAGGATATAAAGGCAACAGAAGAGATCCTGCTTATGGTAAAGGAACTGCTCTGTATCTTGCCTATGCTAGTGAATACAATGTGATAAAATTGCATAGAACTAAACACGCACACACACACACACACAAATGAGCACAAGTAAGACTTGGGAAATCTGAATAAGATCTACAGATTTTATCAATGCCAGTATCCTGGTTGTGATATCATAGTATAATTCTGCAAGATATAACCATTGGGAGAACTCAGATAATGGGTACACAGATCTCTCTGTTATTTTTTACAATTACATGTAAATCCATAATTGTCTCAATTAAAGTTTTAACTAAAATGATAATATACGCTCTCTGTAAAAAACTATAAAAAATGAAAAAAATCAAAATAATCTTCAATTTCATCACTTAGAAATAAGCAACTGCTAAGACTTTGAAGTATATTCTTTCATCCCTTTAAGAATTTGTATTTTAAAATGTTGGTAGTGAACTGTCTTATAAGCCAGTTTTTTTCACATTGTACATTCTGATAAGTTTTCCACATCATTAAATATTTTTTTTTAGAGGCAGGGTCTAGCTCTGCCACCCAGGCTGGAATGCATTGGCACGATCATGGCTCACTGCAGCATCAAACTTCTGGGCTTAAGAAATCCTTCTGCCTCAACCTCCCAAGTATGTGAGACTACAGGTGTGCACCACCATGTGTGGCTTTTTTTTTTTTTTTGGATAGAGATGGGGGTTTCACTGTGTTGCCTAGGTTGGTCTTGAACTCTTGGCCTAAAGCTCTCCTCCTGTTTTGGCCTCCCAAATTGCAGGGATTACAGGCATGAGCCACCACTCCCAGCCAAAAACATTGTTTTTAATGACTGTATATTATTCCTTCCTATGGAAAATCCAATGTATTTACCCAATCCTTTGTTTTGTTCTGTTTTTCCCTACTATGAGAAATGTTCAGTGAGTATCTTTACAGATAAGCCTTTGGCCACATTCCTGATTATTTCCCTCAGACAAATTTTAAGAAGTGGAATTACTATTCAAAGGCTATAGGCATTTTTAGGACTTTTGACACATCACTAAAATACTATGAAGAAATGTTGTAGCAAAATACACTCCTATTAATAGTATTTGAAAATATCCACTTACAGATATCTCTCATAAATCATGGGGATTATAATTTACTAAAAGTCGTAAATTTGTTAAGAGAGATAAAGTACATCATTTTTAAGTTGCATTCCTTTAAATATTAATCTAACTGAATTTTTTTTTTAAATTTTAGTCATTAAATGTCTTTTGGGAATTTACCTTCCATGTCCTTTTTCCATTTCTCTGTTTCAATGGGCATCATATTTTCTGACTGATTTATAAATGAGTTTTGTCAAGTAATGCTCTTGACCCCATATGCAACTTTTCTCCCAGTTCTTTATTTTAATTTTTTAATATACAGAATTTTAATAATTTTATATATTAAAGTATATTAAGCTGTTTATTTATGGGTTCTCCTTTAATTTCAAGTTAAGTCCTTCCTTTCCCTGATACCCGATTATAGTTATCTTTGTAATCTATGCTTACTTTTCATCCTTTCATATTTTTATTTTGTTTTTCCATTTAACCTTTATCCACCTTTAACTTAGTTTGGTATCCACCCGTAACATATATATCTATATAGAAAACAGATCTAATAACTTTTCCGAATTTTTCACCATTTGTGTCACCACTATTTTTTGGGTGGCTCAACTTTTCTTCCCAAATTTAAAATGTCAATCTTGTCAGTACTAAATTCATGTGTGTGTTTGGGGTTGCTTTTAGAGATTTATATTCTGTTCCATTGTTCTGTTTAATGTTGCTGCAGTCTCATTTGATTTCACTGATGGTACTGATGGGTGGTATTAAACATAGTAATGCCTGGAAATGCAAATCTTCATTTTATCATTGTTCTTTTAAGTTTTCCTTACTATTCTCACTGATATATTTGACATATTTTTTTGCTGACTTGATAAGCCAACAAAATATTTATGTAGCTGTGATGTATACTTTCATTTCATCAACTGCTAATTACACGAGGGGCATCTATTGGGTGCTTACTTTGTGCCAGGCACTGTTCTAAATGTTTTATATGCATCAACTCATTTAATGCTGGCAGCAACCCTGTAAGGTGAGTACCTTTATTGCCCATGTTTTATGAAAGAGGAAAAGTAAGCATAGAGAGGAAAGGTTAATTTGCCCAAGGTCACACAGCTGGCATGTGGCTAAGCTAGCTGTTGCATGTAAATTAGACTGCTCACTCAACCCAGGCAATCTGATTCCAGAGTTCACTGTCTCTCAAACAGTATGGGTTAATATTATCTAGATTCTTTGCTTTAAACTGGAGATATTGTAATTTAAATAATCCTTTGAGATGCCACAATGCCTACAAACACTGTTCAAATCAGCTTTTTACGCACATTCTATAGCAATATAATACTTTTCCCCTTTAAAGTACTGAAGGATGAAATTTTCTTCAAATTATAAAACACTGCTAAGAGTGTTAAATTCCAACAAAGAAGAAGAAAGAAAAAAAAAAAAAAACCAGAGGCAGCAAACTATTGCCAGAAGAGCCCTGGATTGAGCCACAAGGAAACAAAAGTTTTAGTCCTTGTTTTGTTGCTAACTAGCTTCCTGCCTCCACCCCCACTCCAGCCCATACACCCACCCAAAATATTGTTCTTATTAGTCTGTAACCCTGGCTAAAATTACACTATTACAGATTCAGTCCTCCAGGTTAACTCTCTGAGACGTGAATAGCCCTGGTGACATACTACTTGTCAGACTACTGATTATTTGCAGTGTTTTGAGATTTTAATTCCTCTTAACCAGGAAACTTGCCCTGCCATGAGAGTGGTCATGGTTCAACAGGGAGCCGGGAATAGAAAGCAATGTTATTCTGGAGCCTGAAAGGCTGTGAGAGGTATGTGTGGTGAGGTACCACAGCTGACAGAAACAGGCTATGGGGAGTAGCTTGAGTATTTCAGGTGACAGAGAATGGTGAGAGGGGAAGCTGAGCAGGAGAAGATGATCCTGTGGAGGGAATGTGGGTAGAGCCTACTCTACTTGAAGTTTTCCCAGGGCTGGTGCTGGGCGCAGCCAAGGATTCTAAAAGGAGGTCTTCCTCTGGGGATCAGGAAGGGAGGGAGGGAATATGAAAAGAGTCTGCCCCCTTGACATTCACCCAGAGTCTCCGCAAGTCATTGGAAAAGATGCATGAGAAGCTGTATCTAAGGGCATGCAAACATATACACACAACACCATAAAAGGAGAGAGCTTTTTAGGCTTTCCTCAAATCATCAGGCTTGTGAATTTCCTTAACAAAAATCTCAAAACATCATGTCTCTACCAAACCTTTGCCTATTTGTCATTGCCACAGTGATGCTGACCTTGAATTCCAGTACCAGGGGGAAAAGATGTGTGTGTGATGGCGGAGGAGGGCAGTAGTAACACCGTTTATGTAAATTCTTAATTGCTCACACAAATACTTTCGTTTCTTTTTGTTTTATAGGGGTGTAGATGGAAAAGTTTCTGTGTTTTTACTGATTATAAAAGCAATGAATGCTTACTGTAAAAAAAGAATCAATGGCACAAAGAAGAGAAAATGTGTCACCCTACCACGTTGTAGTGTGTCTCTCCAGATTTTTTTTTTTCAAAATGGGATCATACTGTTCTGCAATTGGCATTTTAACTTAACATATATTGTGGACACCTCTTTGTGTCAATAAATGTAGCATTCCATCTTATTTATTAATGGCTCCATAGTATTCCATTATATTTATGTACCATAATTTATTTAACAAACCCAGCTGATAAACATTTAGGTCATGATAACTTTTTATTATACATCATCTTTGTATTGTATCATAACTTCCTAAGGGAAGAAGAACTAAATGACACATGTATAAAATTTTACTATACATTTTCCTATTTCTACTGTTTGTTTATATCTTTTGCCATGTCTTTTCCTGGCATCCAGCTCTTTTTTAGAAACCTTTTAAACCTGTCCTTCGTTCTTTGTTTCACTTCACAATTGGTAGAACATAGGTCAATAGTGAGCTCAAAGATTCTCAAATTTGGGGCATCATGTATTCTTTAGATCTTAAATAAATCTTTCTAGTAGCAGCAGACATCAAGCTATCGCAAGCTGCTGGCAAATGAAAATTCTATGTGAAAAGAGTACCTCAACAAAGGAGTGAAGTTCTATTGTCCTTGGTGTTCTGTCATATAATTACATTTTCATTACGATTGTTCTGGTAAAAATGAGTCAGGGAGAAAAGTGTACTGATTTAGGCTTGATTACCTAGGATCACATGAGAGTACCTGGGAAGGAGTTGCTGAGATCAATGACTACCCTTTGAACCAAACAATGTACAAAAAGATCAAAGTCTTGGGTGTAATCTCTTCCTGGGCCACTTAGCTGCATTTTTCTCCCTCAGCACATATTGTTCCCTGCCAGAATTAATAAATGAGAGCTGAGGTTATGAGAAGCCTAACCAAGACCATGTGCATGACACCAGGGCAGATCTATTGGCACCACTCAAAGGGTGGAGCACAGCGTCTGAGCAGATTAGAACACGTTACACTTAGTTCACAGACTGCAGGCTGCACTGAGAATCGGGCCACAGTGCCTACTGGCAGATCAGTGGGAGAACAAATAAAGAGAAAGAAATAGAAAATGTGATGACTCAGGGCAGGAGGACCTTCCAAATTTCCCCAACTGGGGTCATGGTCATCTATGACAAGGTTGGGGTGTCACAGCTGAAGAAAGCATAAATTTAACTGGTAGGAACCCAATAAAATATGTGCCCAACATTGACTGAGTCTTTTCTCTTCCTCAGCAGACATTGCGCTTGTATCCTGTGGGCTTTCCACAGAATTCCTGTCAGGGACTTTCTTAGACCTCCTCCAATCCCCCAGCAAGCCTCCAATTCCGTACACCTTTGTGCTCTTGTGCTCTCTCTCTCTCCTTCTCCCGTTTCTCTTGCTTCTTCTCTTTCCTTCCTTCATTCCCCCCATCCCAGTTGCTGGAAACCCACTGGCAAATGAGACCTCTATATTACTTCTTTCTTTGAATGCCTTCTCCATTGCCTACAAACTGTCCAAAGTATTTCTTCCTTCAACTATGTTCTAGTTAAAACTTTCATATCTATTCATTTTATCACTGTTGTTTCTCAGTGAGGTTTCAAAGATTAGAAGGTGGCTAGAATATATGTGTATGAGTGTATGTGTGTGTGTGTGTGAGAGAGAGAGAGAGAGAGAATGAGTGCATGTGTGTACAGGAACCATCTGCTTTATACAATATAGATGGGAACTTCCCTATGACTTGAAATGGGACCTGAGGCTCTAGGGCAGGGGTTCTCAACCCCAGCTGCTCATTAGAATCACTCGAGCAGTTTTTAAAAATCCCCATGCTCAAACTGAATCCCACACCGATTAAATCAGAATCTCTGGGTGTGGGACCTGGAATCTGTCCTTTTTAACATTTCCATAGCAATTCCAGGGTGCAGGCAAGTTGAAAGCCTCTTCTCTAGAAGAAGTTAATGTATTAGTTAACCTGCTAGAATTAACGACCTCCCACTCATTGTTATCATTATCAGGTGGGAGACTTGATGGTTTATACCAAAGCCTCCACCAATAGAAATGTGGCAAAATTCTGACACTGCCAAATCTGAACCAGTGGCTTCTCAGCCCCAGGCAAAGCATCTTGCCAATGTAAACCTAATTCTGTTAGACGGCTGGATTTTACTGCCAGTGCTGTGAACAGCTCATTCCCTGCTAAAGTGGAAAAGGTCTTGTGTCACAGAAGTTACATGGACCCCTTGGGCTGTCAGGGCTCTCTCCACTGTCTAGATTCTTGTGTCACAAATTGTGTGTGTGTGTGTGCATGCATATATGTGTGTGTGCATGCATGTGTGTGTGTTTTCATGTTCTTGCTTTTCAAAGTGGTTATTACCAAATTTGACTGGAAAAAAAGGAAAAGGTGATGGACTGTGGCCATGTAGTCTTGTCTATTTCTATTTTTTATTAATTTTTTGATGGCATCATGTCACTTAATAAGCACTTATTTTCTAAGCCATATAGATATTATCTTGCTCAATTTCAACATTTCTGTGAGGTAAGTATTATTTCCATTCTACAGTTCAGGAAACTGAGGACCATAGAGATTAAACTTGCCTGAAGGCAAGCAGCTAAAAAGTGATGGAACCGGAATTTGAGTCCAAGTTGATCTGACTTCAAAGTTCAGGCTCTTAGACACATTATATTGACTCTTAGAGTATTTTTTGTGATCATCCATATGCCATTTATCCAATGCCAAGTATTAGTAAAATGTGCTTTTCACCTTAAGGAATTCCAGATCTATTTTTATTGATAAGAACCATAATTACGAGTTATGGATCTCTACAAATGTGCAGTGATCAAGGTTGCTATGCCCCAATTGGGTGCCTAATAAATGTTTGCTGAAGGATGGATGGATGGATGTATGGATGGATGCATGATTGGAGGGATGAATGAATGAATAAGTCAATTCAGTTGTGGGTAAATAAAGGAATGAGGCATCTAATGATAATCTACATTATCTTCTCCATTAGATTAGGCTCCTTGAGAGGAGGGGATAGGTCTTGTTAACTACTGCATCTGTGCCTAGCATAGTGTCTGACACTTACAAGGTGTTCATGCAAGTACAGAAAGCAGTGGAAAAATAAACAGCGGTACAGGCCACTGGACCACTGGACCCCAAATTACTCTGTTGATAGAATTTGAAGCAAATAAATTGTATCTCAATATTTTTCTGTAGAGTAAGAAGGCTTAAATTCAGGAAAATAAGGATGCCAAAGAGGTAGCTGAAAACTGAAAAATGTTGGGAAATTCTTCATGTTGGCTCTAAAAACAAGAATCTATACATTTCCATATATTTGGAAAATAAAAATTTTAAAATATATTTTCCAGTTGGATTGTATTTCTCAGTGTTGTGTATGCAAAGCTTCGAGGTTATACTCACCCACACATGAGAGCTATAATCACAGTGTACTTCATTTGTAGAAAGGAAAGTGGGATTCTCTTAGCACAAAGAGCTTCGAAATCTGATAAGCACCATACCCCTCCGGGTTGAGAAGTAGGAGTGTTCTGTTTGTTGTTCTCCAGAGCCACTTTTAGATATTCCTCCTCATTTCCACTTTCTTCTAAAAACCTCTGCTCCTCTTAGGCTTGCACTGTATGGACTACACCGCACCCCACCTACCATGGAATAACAAATTGCCGATCACCCTTTTGCTTACTGCTGAAACTGACTGAAGAGCCTGATTGACAGCCATCTTCTCCAAATGGCTCCTGATATTACCCCTTGAAGGTCATCCAGTAACCTTGTATCTCAGGTCCCTAACCTCCTAATTCTAAATGGTCTCCATTCCTGCACAGCTACCCATGGCCATGGTTACTCCTTGTGCTTTTCACCCCCAGAAATTCATCACATCACAATCCAAAGGTTTTTTCTTTTGTTGTTAAATTTATGGAGTACAATTATAATATTGTTACATGCATAGATTGCATAGTGATGAGGTCAGGGCCTTTAGGTAACCATCACCCGATTCATATAATTTGTACCCATTAGGGAATTTCTCATCATCCTTCTCCCATTATGTTTCTTTTCTGAGTCTCCATTGTCTATCATTCCATACTCTATGTCCATGTATACACAGTATTTAGCTCCCACATATAAGCAAGAACATGTGATATTTATTATTCTGTGTCTGATTTGTTTCACTGAAGATAATGGTGACAAGAATGTACACTGAGAAAAGAACATCCTTTTTGCTAAATGGTGCTGGGAAAATTGAATCGCAATATGTAGAATGAAACTGGACCCCCATCTCTCACCAAATAAAAAATCAGCTCAATATAGGTTAAATACTTAAATGTAAGACCTGAAACTTTAAAAATATTAGAAAAATACCTAGAGAAAACTCTTCTGAACATTAGTCTAGCCAAAGAATTCATGACTAAGACCTCCAAAGCACAGACAACAAAAACAAAAATAGGCAAATCAGACTTAAACTAAAAAGTTTAAGTTTCTTCTGCACAGCAAAAGAAATAATCAACAAAATGAACAGACGACTTGCAGAATGGGAGAAAATATTTACAAACTATTCATATAACAGGGGACTAATATCCAGAATTTACAAGGAACTCAAACAACTCAATAACAGAAAATACAAGTAATTCCATTAAAAAGTAGGCAAAGGGCATGGACAGACATTTTAAAAACAAATCATAAATGTAAGCATCCCATTTGTCATTGTATTAGTCTGTCTTCATGCTGTTGACAAAGACATATCCGAGACTGGGTGATTTATAAAGAAAAAGAGGACTCACAGTTCCACATGGCTGAGGAGGCCTCACAATCATGGTGAAAGGCAAGGAGGAGCCAAGTCATGTCTCACATGGCAGCAGGCAAGACAAAATAATGAGAGCCAAGCGAAAGGTAAACCCCTTAGAAAATCATCAGATCTCGTAAGACTTATTCACTACCATGAGAACAGTATGGGGGAACTACCCCCATGATCCAATTGTCTCCCACAGGGCCCCTCCCACAACATTGGGAATTATGGGAGCTACAATTCAAGATGAAATTGGAGTGTGGAGTACAAACCGTATCAGTCATCTATTACCTCTTCCTTCTAGCTTTCCTGCTTAGCTTTATTGGATTTTTTTTTCTTTTTTTGACAGAGGGTCTCACTTTGTTGCCCAAGCTAGAGCGCAGTGATGTCATCATGGCTTATTGCAATCTCGAACTCCTGGGCTCAAGCCATCCTCCCACCACCTCAGCCTCCCAAGCAACTGGGACTACAGGTGCATGCCACCATGCCCAGCTATTTTTTTCTTTTTTGGTAGAGATGGGGGTATTGCTATAATTCCCAAGCTGGTTTTAAACTCCTGGCTCAAATGATCTTCCTGCCTCAGCCTCCCAAACTGCTGGGATTATGGGCATGAGCCACTGTGCCTGGCTCAGGCTTTCCACTTTTTTGCCATCATGCCCTTTCGCATTCCCTTCCTCCATACCAGCTTAGATTCCTGAGCCCATCATTACAATCATCCTATCACAAATATACTAGGCTTAATTGTCTTTTTCTGCTTTCATAGCATCTGCCTACAGAACCCCAGTTCTCCCCTGTGTCAATGCCTGAGCAGCTGAGCATGGCTGTAAAAATCACAAAACCAATTCGGATTTGTATTACAATAAAATCTTAATTATAGATATCAGCAGGTGGTCTACATGGCCCAGCAATCTTACCTTTGTTCTCTACAAAGCTTGAGCTCATATTCTCTGCCGCTGCTATTTCTCTGACTCGCTCTCTGAAGAATACCTATTGCAGATATTGGAGAACTGTCTTTGTTTACAGAATCCTAATTTTATTTGAGTGATGCGGAATCAAGTTTGGGCTAAACCAGCAGTTTTTGACCTGTGTTATGTGAATTCCCAGAGGAACACAAAGACTTTCCAAGGGAATATGGGCGGAGATACTCAACTACCTTTTGAAAAATTTAAAACAATTTTGTATATTTTTATAAACCAATTGACCTGAAAATGCACCTGCCAGGTTTTGGTTCTTATCTTCCTTTTCACAATTACCCTTTTCCACTTTACAGAAGAAATTTATACATTCCCCCCTCCTCCTTTTATTTTTTTTGAGATGGAGTCTCGCTTTGTCGCCAGGCTGGAGTGCAGTGGCTCGATCTTGGTTCACTGCAACATCTACCTCCTGGGTTCAAGCAATTCTCCTGCCTCAGCCTCTCAAGTAGCTGGGACTACAGGCGCGCACCACTACGCCCAGCTAATTTTTTGTATTTTTAATAGAGATGGGGTTTCACCGTGTTAGCCAGTATGATCTCGATCTCCTGACCTCATGATCCGCCTGCCTCAGCCTCCCAAAGTGCTGAGATTACAGGTGTGAGCCACCATGCCTGGCCACATTTCCCCGTTCTTAAGTCTTACTGTGGTGCATTGTACATTAATGTAAAGCTCTGATGAACTAAATCAAGGGTGTGTGTGTGTGTATGTGTATGTGTGTGTGTGTGTGTATGTATAACAGAGTCTCACTCTGTCACCCAGGCTGGAGGGCTGGAATGCAATGGTGTGATCTTGGCTCACGGCAGCCTCGACTTTTTCACCTCAGCCTCCTGAGTAGCTGAGATCACAGGCATGTGTCACGACCAGCTAATTGTTTGTATTTTTTGGTATACATGGGGTTTCCCATGTTGCTCAGGCTGGTCTCGAACTCCTGAGTGCAAGTGATCTGCCCGCCTGAGCCTCCCAAAGTGTTGGGATTACAGACATGAGACACTGCACTTGGCCTAAATCAAGGGATATTTCTAACTATTGATATCAGAGAAGAATTTCGAAAAGTAGGCAGCTCCTTCCATATTTTTATTTTTATTTTATTTATTTATTTATTTTTTTTTAGAAAAAGAGAGGAAAGAAAGTGAGAGTGAAAGAAAGAAAAAAAAGAATATAAGAGAGAAAGAAAGAGGAAGAGAAAGAGGGAGAGAGAACGGGATTCTTGTTCTATTGCCCAGGCTAGAATGCAGTCTAAAAATGGGTATTAAAAACCTCT